>JARKHS020008987.1:0-101702 GCA_030143305.2 Amblyomma americanum | reverse complement strand
TTTAAAACTAAGCCCTATATTACCATATGACTCGTGTCATTTAATAGTCAGAGTCAATGCCCAGCAGTTCATATGCCCAGAGGTGACAAGGCCTCACTTCCTTTCCAATCGGCGCATTCAAAACGGTTGAGAAGAGCCATTGCAAACCTTTGTTTGTCTAATGCGCTTAATACGTCGTGCATTCACGCAATGGAGTCCAGTTTTCATCGCCAGGTTGACCGCTTTACTCAAGCTGGCTACCCCTCGCACCTGCTTGTATCTGTGGCGGAACGGTTGAAAAAAAAAACCTCAAACCTGAGCGTGTCGGTGCTGAACAAGGTGGCGAGAGCAGGGAAGGCGAATGAAGAACGAAGGATTGTGGCCCTGCCATATGTACACAACGTGTCCCATCGCCCGAAAAATATTGGTGGCAAAGCAGGCGTTAATGTCATTCTAATAGACCCAAGGAAACTGAAAAGCCTCCACCAGCGTGTGAATACCGATCAGCCAAAAAATCAGCAAGGGTGCACAATAAACCACCAGAATCGCTTCGGGGAATGCGCGGAAGCCGTCGTGTATTTAATACCTTTAAAATGTGGTAAAGAGTATGTTGGGCAGACGGGCAGGTGCACCAACGAGAGACTGTAGGAGCAGAAAATTAACGTGGATCAAGACTGCAGGCATTTAAACATTCATGTAAGAGACTGTCCTTGCAAAACATGTGCCGCAGAATTCAAACGGTATCCAGTGTGGAATAAACACAGTGAAAAGTTGGGGTAATTCTGCTTCACCTCGTAGATTCATGCAACGTATCCCCCTCTACGGCTTTTACCCGTCTTTGTCGGCGTGCACTGAGGCTCCTGGTTGAGGTTATGCCACAGGCACGGTGTGTACAAATATTCTAGAAGTAGCCTTGTACATTGACAGAGCCCTTGCCACTGTCAGCCTCCTATAGCGCACTTGGGCGAGTTAGGCTCATCATTAGCCGACTGTCATTTCTGGCTGATGACGAGTCCAGCTTGCAATGTTTGTTTTTTTCTTGAACACTCTGTCCAATTTTAGGCAAGTTGGGCTCGTCCAAAGCATTTTATTTCCTTGTGAGTGCTAAATGAGTGCTAAATGACGATTTTGTACATTTTTTTAATCCGTCCGTTAGGTATTATAGCGCCCGCAGTCGTGGTTTTAACACCACGCTTTTTGGCCAACTTTGGTACCGCTGAATACATTAGTAGTAACTTGCTATGTACCTCGAAGGAAGCACTCACTTGAATATATTACAGTATATATTTATATGAGTATTAAGTGTATCTATAGATTGTGCGTGGTAAATAAAAATCATTCCTCGATATTGCCACGAATTTTTATTCTTCTTTAAATTACGAAGTACCACTTAAGTGCGTCTGTTGCATATTGGTCTTTGCGCCTCGCCTACATTGAGACATTCCCGAACTATCGCACTAAGGCTCTTTCTTAGGGTCGCAGTGTGTACAGGAGTGACAGCCGCAAAGCCATTCTCATATGAAGTTTATTGCTCTGCCCTAGCTATAGAGTGCTCCACACGATACACATACGCGTGCCTCAAAACTATGTAACTTAAACTTCACATGCATCTGTATTTTCACCCTTTACATTCGCGGCTGCTGAATGCAGGCCTCCGTAAACGCATACTGTGTTTACCCGCCGACAGGGAGCCGCCCTCCTTGTCGTTCCTACGTTTTTCCCTTAGCAGTGTTCTTTGCTTTTCTTTTATATTTTCTTTCTTTCTCTCTTTATTTCCTCCTTCCTTTTCTTATTTCTTTTCTCTCTGTTATTTTCCATGCTGTAAGATGGAAAATGAAAGCAACCCCTTATCAATAGCTACTTCCCAGAGCCCCTTCTGCATCACTGTGTAAACCTTCCTTCATCGTAGAGCCGAGGGCGGACGATGTCACTTACAGCGAATTCCTCTCACCGATGGGGACCATATACTCTGCACGTTTGCCGGTTCCCTCGCAAACTTCCTCCATTGTTTGATTTCTATCCCCACTGGCATCGAACTGGACGAGAATGGGCTTTTGTTCCGTAAACAAACTCCTCACGGCCGTTCCTATCATACTTCTTCTGACGCTAGTGCAAGCCGCTGTGTGTAAAGACAAACAGCACGTCGCGAGGTCGCGTCAACACGCCTGGACTTGGCACTATGCGTCGTGCCATCGTTCTAATTCACGTCTTCTGCCCAGTTTTCAAGAACACCACTAGAAAATGCACAAAGTAATTCACACCGATAAAGCAAATTAAAGCCTTACAAAAGAACAACGCGGTTCATTTTCCTTTCTTTATCGTCAATTTTGTGCGGTATTTTTGCCACAAGCAAAGAAGAAATGCAATCGTCGGCTCTGCCTAGCTCGTGTAATCGAAAATGCGAAATCGGCCCTGCATCCGACAGCCACTTGAATATGCCCCCGGGTTGATGACAACAGCTGGTGCGGCGTTGTTTGGATTTCCGTCCCATGCTATGTGAAAAAAAAAAAAGCCCTCGTTTTCACCTCGCGGGCATTAGGCGTCACTTCCACCTGCGCTCGTTCGGCTTCGGAGAAGGGGACATCTTTCCTTTCTCCCGTTCTCTTTCATTTTTATTTTTTGCTGGAAAACTTTGGTGGATTACCGCCGTCGCCCTCGTTTAAAGTTTCACAGATAAGGCACTGTGTCGTGCTGCAGGAAAAGGCCCTCGTTTTTTACCCGCGGGCAAAAAGTGCCGATTCGGCACGCGGTCGCTCTCCTTCAAAATAGGGTCAGAAGAAGATTGGAAGCAAATGCGCATATTTTCTATGCTTCGTTATCTTTTTTTGTCAGAAACCTTTGGAGGACGACCTCCTTGCTTGTTTAAATCCCTACAAAACATACACTATCGCGTCGTGACGCCGACTGGTGAAACAGTTCGCTGACGAAAAACTAAAAGCGAACTGTTTACCAGAGTGAACTTGTACCTGCAATGGAAACAAGAGGAAACTCGGCTGCGACATTAGTAATGCGCACACTAGGCGGTCGTATAGAAGTAGAAAATGGCCTTCTGCATATATGGGAATTAACCCATTACGCTATCACGTCATACCTTTAAGACGGAGCTTAAGAGCCCCCCCCCCCCCCCACCCACATTTTTTTGTTGTTGTTGTGAGGTGGTGAGTATGTTGTGCGTGAGTTGCAGTAATGTTTGAGCATGGGCGGATAGGTGCCTGGGATGGGCTTCGCCTCCTCTGGGTTTAGATGGCCTTCCACCGGCGTCCGGAGGCTAAGTTCTCGGGCTGTCACATGAACGCGCTAATTTCCAGAAAGAGACGCATGCGCAGGTGTCCAGAGGCGGGTTTTCTAGATTTCATATGTCCGATGTAGAATGTTATGTGTGATACGGGAGATGCTTGCCTGTGCGTAGTTTCTACAGGATGTTTGCGAGTCACTCATGATAATTAATGGCTGATCCAGTGGCCTTGTTCGTATTGCCTGGGCTATGTCACATTATTGTGCCCCTTTGGTATTTTCAGTGTGTACTGTGGCTGTTGTGACTGTGCCATCCTTCCAGACAGCCACCGCCGCCGTCGCCATCATTGCCGTAGGGTGTGCTGCGGCATCCGCGTATACAGTGTCTTCGTTTTGTAGCGTAAGCTACACTGGCCGAGGTTGAGCAGTTTCGCGTGGCTCCTGGAGGGCCGTGCTGCGCATGCGCGAGGAGCAGTGACGTCACACGGCGCACAGCTGGCGCGCAGGAACTGCCGCCGCCGCGCGCGCCTCACCGGTCTGCGCATCCTCTGGTAACCATATCATTTGACCAACCACGTGATTGGTCACGTGACCAACCGCGTGACGAACCACGTGACCAGCCACGGCGCCGCGTGGGGTTGACCACGTGGCCAACCACGTCGTAAACCCCCCGCACACTCACTGAATAAAAACCCTGTATCTGTATCGAGGCTGGGAATCGAAACAGGGTCTTTGGCGCTTAAGGCAGAGACGCTACCACTCCCCCACGACGGCTTAATGTTTAATTGTGGGTAAAGGCGCATGTAGTAAATGCGCGCATTCAATATTAACTCTTCCGAACCAGATGTCGCCGAGCTTACGCTACGTATATCTTGGCCTAACAGAGCTAGGCCAACATGAATTTTTAACCAAACATATGGTGAAGGGCGTTTGCTTTGCCTCGCGTCTTCCTTCTTGTAAACTTGGAAGCGCAAAAAAACCGGATGACGGACAGTGTAAGGGCGACTAAGATGCTGACTTTTCCTCATTCCGGGCGATGCCTTTAGATTCTCCGGATCCATGATTGGACGTCGGGTACCCGCGTTGCTGTGGTATCTGCCTGCCCGCGGGAGTACGTGAGGGTAGTGGTAGCAAGGCTACGTACGTCAATAACATGGAACCTATTCGGACGAAGTGCCCTGAGACCGCCAAACCCCGTTCGAAGGGATTGGATTCTCTAGGATGTGCTACTAAAGTTTGCCGTGCCAGTACACCAGTTCCACTAAATTGGCGTCAAGCGAAAGGGGCATGATTGAATTTCTACTCTTATATTTACATACATACATGCGTTACTGTCTCTGTGAGAATGAGCGAGAGAGATAGACAGAGGTCTTACAAACATGCTTACGTATGCGTGTGCTGCTATTTCCTATATTAAAGGTCATGTGTTCCCAGCACAACCTTTGAAAGAAGGAACTACGCTAACCTTTAAAGGTCATGCGATTTCGCCCAGTTGAAAGGCTTTTTGTTCTAAATTCAGTTCACAGCGGAAACGACGTGAAGGCTTACCGCTCAGGCGGCATTTTTGACAGCTCTGAGTTTACTCAGGAGATGAGCCCAGCATAACAAGCGACCGTCATCCTCTGATGACGATAAAGTGCTCCGACTGAAAAGGTCACCTCCAGACCTACTGAACGCCATTACGCCAAGTATGGCCGCCCCTTCTCACGTAGCACAAATTGGTAGAGACAACCCGCTGCGTGGAAAGATGTTAATTCTGATGGATAAACAGGACCAGAACGTTACGGTCAAATGTTTATGCCGCCAGCTAAACGCTTTCCAATTCTTCTGCACGCCAGTTTGAAGACACTAAGGCTCACGTGGCAGTCGAGTGCGTCTGTGACAGGCTAAAGCCACTTATAGCGTTAACTGTCAAGAAAAAAGAAAAACCTTGCATCGGAAGCTACGGTGAGCAAGACGGTAGGAATGCTCATTTGAAGAAAAAAAACACTAAAATGCAGCGCAACAACTCACATTTTGTATTATGTCACTGTCAGCTGCTTGTCACGCGTAGAGGGGCTTTTGATTTGCCATGTTCCTCTTCGCAAACAGAGTAATCATAGTAGGAATGAGCAGGACAGACAATAGCACTCAGTGGTCGTGCTCTCATGAGCTTATACCTTTCCTCAGAATTGAGTTCCAACGAAGTAGCAGTTACGGCCGACGCCAACAAATCATGGCTGTTAAGACTAGTATTCTTTGTGCATCTGACTTGTAAAAGGAGCTCGCGACTTCCTCGTACAGTTTACTCAGGCGATAACGATAGGCTCGCATTTATCGCTGATTCAAGGACAATTCAAATGGGCATAGTAACAGCTTCAGGAAATCGGCAACCTTACTCTGCGACGATTTTTTTCCCAATTTTTTCTACTGCCTCTTCTTCATTCGGCGGCTAGGTCTTTGATGTAAAAGCCGGCAAATTGCGTTGTCACCAGTTGCAAACGGTGATGGGGAACGGAATAAGTCGAGGCAAAACTATAAGCGAAATAACAGAACAGCTCCTGATTTGGTGAAGCTAGTTACAGCTTTCACATCAATTCTAGGAAATCCGAGGCAGAAACAAGTGATTGAGACGTCAGCAGCACCTTCCCGTTTTTGTCGAAGCCACTGCGCGGAAACAACCCACGGAGAGAAATGAAATGAGAACTCGTTATCATTATTATCCTTTATCATACAGGAAAGCGGCACAGCCTTCCCAGAAGCTCCATAGTTGAGAAAAAATCGTTCTGGTAGGGGCATCGAACCCGGGACCACTGCCTATCCGAAGCAGTCGCTCTCCCGACTGAGCTAACGAGGGCGGTTAGGAGATGGCAGGGCGAGATCGAATATAAAAACTGGATATGGGAGCAGTGTTAGTCCAATCACTGCATCGCTGTATTCAAGAGTGCACACACACAGTGCATGACCACAGCAGACGACCATCAGACGAACCCATGGAGAAATAGCATATGGAGGAAAAGGAGATGCACAAGGCACATTCTGAACGCAGGAAACGTGCATTTGTACGTTATCACAAGAGAAACGTGCAGATAACTTTCATGACCACAGCGTCGCTAGAACAGAAAGAACCTTCAAAACATAGAGCGCGTAAAAGCGCTGCAGTTATTGGCACTGCTACTGCATGCGGCTCTATATAATCTTGACACCGTTGGTCATCCCTCCTCGAGCGGCCTGACGCGGTCAGACATTTTGCGCATGCGCACTTGGGATTTTTTCGAACCTTGTTGTGCGTCGTTGTCAGCAAGCACCACTAAAAACGACTACTAATCAACTAGAGCGCACATTTAGTTTTCTTATGAATCGTTTATTGTGTTTTAGTACACCGCGAGGCCTGGAGAAGAAGGTGACGGTAGCGACTACGGAACGAAACCTGAAATAAAGGGAAAAGAAAAGTTACACAGAGGCACTTTCTTGCTAATTGATGAGGCCTGATTGCGCGAAACATAATGAGTGGGTTGTTAGCGCGCGCGCGCGCGTTTGTATGTGTAACTGCAATCAGGGCCAAACTACACAAATTAAAAACACGCGTGGAATGTACACATTTAGCAATGTGCTCGTGAAAACTCCGAAGAGTAACAACTGTCAATGAAACATCCCACTTGATGTCTTTCTTTTTTTTAACATATAAGCGCGCACTCTCGACCATGCAGCGCACTCTTCGACCGAACAAGCAGAGCCCAATTCACGGCCAAAATAGAATCTGCAGTGAAACTAGCAATGCTAATTTGCCATCTAAAAACGATTTCCACTACTAATGTGTCTTCAGTGCTTCATTTCTCAAAGTTCTGCTCGCCTTCACATTTTTCTTAGCGTTGACCTCAGCCACTGCCTTATCATCAGTTTCACTAGGACTTCATATCGGTTATTACTACAACGTACCACTGATTGCTGTCATCATTACGTATACCACTATGTCTGTGCAACAGTCACCAAAACAATGTAGCATGAGGGAATGTTTCTCTTTCTTTTATGATTTGTGGGCTTACTCCATGGGATATAATTGGCGTAATTATCTTATGGATGAAAAATAACTGAATAGAGAGAAGAAAAACAGCTATATGCCGCTGGTGGGAGCCGAACCCACGACCTCCCAATTTCGCATCCAGTGCTCTACCAACTGAGCTACAGCGGCAGCTGTCCAATCTTCTGCTTTCGGGGGTGCTTATGTTTAGAGTAACCGAATCTTGAGAGTATTCACCAGAGTTACCTTCGTCCAAAGCGGCAAACGCAGTAAGTCCTGTACTACCGCGAGTGACTAGTGAAATGTGATCGAACGGAGAAGGCAGGAGCTGTACGATCACTCTCTTATGCGGACTATGACACCACTACTGTCTATACTGTTATCAATGAGTATAGCGCTGCAGTAAAGATTACAGACAGGGTTCAACTGTGTTACAGATATTGAAGCGCGGTTTTTAGTTTGCTTCTGCTGGTTTCTTGTTTATGGGTCTAGGTTTTGGTTTATTTCAATGCATTAGTTGACAAGACAGTTTTTTTTTTTTTGGCCACGAGGTCTTCCTGAATGTTTTTATTTTTTTTAAGTGCACCAAAAACAAAATACAAGAATGTTTTTTTCATTTCACCTCCACCGACGTGCGGCCTCCATGATCGGAAGTCGAACACCCAAACTAAAACAAGTTTTCCTTACACAGGCAAAAATGCAGCGACCCAGCGCGATTGCTTAGTGGTCGACGATCTGATCTTTAGTCTGAAGACGCGGGGTCGAATCCCCTTGCCGCGGCAGCAGCATTTCAGTTAGGTAGAAATGTTAAGGTGTCCCAGTGCTGTGTAATGGCAGTGCCCTGTACCACTGTAGAAGAGCTACCCAGTACAAGGGCAACTGTACAACTTTTTAAGAATTCCCGAATATTCATGAAATAATATAATATTATTTAGGCTCTAGGTAAGGCATGCCATGGTGTTTTGCGTTGAAATTCAAAATGGCGACAAAATCGACAATTACAGATTTAGCTTCCCCTCTCACCATTTGAGAAATGCAGAAAAGCTCCGTGATTACATCAGCGACGGTAAAAATTACCGCTGTCTTCGAGCACACCCTGCCGTATGTTCAATAGAGTAAATTGCCGGGGTAGTTGGTTCATAATGCGCAATGGTAGAACGAGCGAAACAGTAGGCCCACACACGACGCCACTGGTGTTGTGCGTGTGCCTACTTGTTCTTGTCCTGCGTCAGTTTCGCTGGTTCCTGCCGTATGTCGTCGGATGCCTCCAAACAACGACTCGATCGAAGGCTTTGTTTTCGGTGGCGTTGGTTTTTTTCTTTCAAATTAAACTTTTCTGCGTCTAAAATGTACCGGGCATCGTAGATGACGTCATCGTGTGCCCCCCATCCGGCACTGCGCGCTGCGGAAAAGCCTGAAAACCATCGCGGTTTTAATCGACGATAGCGTAACCGTTTAAAATGCAAAAATAAGAAGACTTCGCATGCCTTACTTATAAGTGTCACACATTCGATCCCTTCTAAAACTTCTTGAGTTTCCCTTTAAAAAAGCGAAGGAGGTTCCACAATTATTCCTGCGTCCTCCTTACGGCGCCTCACATATAGTCAACGCGTGTACCTTCCGTGCGTTATATTCCACATAACGATCTCTAGCAAGAACAATCTACTCACGGAACTGGAATTGGGAGAAGCGTGCTTTAGCGATTTCACATATCAATTAAGAATTGAAGGCGCCCTAGCCGTAGTATCCGTGTCCGCCGTGTCCATAGGCAGGCACGGCCTTCCCATGGGCCGAGTGGTAAGGCGCGGCGGCGGGCAGGCTGTTCTTGGTGCCCGGCTCGTTGGTGTTGATGACGGCGCGGAAGCCCAGCTTGTCGGCCACGTAATGCACCCGCCGGTGGCGCCCGTCCGCATCGGCCAGGTAGTACGACCCGTGCACGGGGCCGTACGCCGAGCCGCTCTCGTGACGGCCGTTGGCTGCTCCGTAGCCGTTAACGATGTCGTAGCCGAAGCCGTAGTGGCCGTAGTCCTGGATGGGAAGGAAAAAGCTGGGTCCATTGCAGTTCTCTCTGGCATCAAAAGCAAAGAAAATGAAAAGTTTTGAAATTCATTGACTTATCTGTGAATCATTTCGAAAGAGAACGTGTTTTTTTTCTGCTGAGCTAGAAGAGTTGTCCGGCGTGCTAAATAAATATTAGAAGATAACCGCAAAATCTACAACAAAAAAACGTGCATTGATGACATTGGGCGTTGGCTCGAATACGTGAGAAATAAAAACTATACTAACATCTTGTTTCCTGTAGGTCTTGCTGGTGCCACCGTGGCCTCCGTAGCCTCCTGCGATAACCAGTGCCGCTAGGGCCAGCACGACTGTCAGCTGAAAAACACAAAATCACCCGCAGTGAGCGACAGGCATATATAGTGAGCAACCTAAAGGCAAAAGCCATATTTCACTCCTTAGCCTCTGCACATGTAGCTGCACACGTAGTGACTAACCACCAGTGAGGCGTTTAGTGGGTAGTCACAACAGACATTGAAAACTTTTCTCAGTGTTAGAAATCGATTAGAAACCAATATATACTAACCACCACTGATAACACACATCAAGCTTCGCACACATCCCCGAAAGCACAAAGGCTTACTCGCGGCTTTGTCGGCGCGCACCGAGTTCTTCCTTCCCGTTCGAACCGCTCGCAGGAAGCCGATCGGCTCTCTCCAAGCGCACGGTCCAGTTCACCGCGCTCGGTTGCGCTGTGTGGGGCAGTGCTTACCTGAGCGATCATGTTTCCTATGGCGAGCACCGGGTCGGGTCTAATGGGCGTCGGTGGAGGGCGGCCCTTATATACTGCCCGGTGGTGCGAACTGCCAGTTTTAACTTAAAAAAAAAGAAGTAAAAACAGAATGCCCTCTCCTGTTTCTTTTTATTTTTGGCTTTTTGTTGCGAACTAGCCAGTTTTTCGGTCGACCCGGATGCCGCTTCGCTAGGAATGCCGCCCTTCAAAACGGCCACTTCCTTCGGTGCTATACAGTTCGAAGTTCCGCGCCAGGTGCGAGAACGAGCGAGAAAGGTGCCAATTGGGTGTCCGACCTCGATTGTAAGGGTCGCAGTAACCAAACAACGACTTAATGCGCGACGCTTTGAGTGAAAGACCTGCTCGCGCCCTGAAGGCGAGGTGCGTTCCGACTCAAGGAGGTTATCTTGACCTCTGGTTTACCGTGTGCTACCAACCCGGCAGAAATGTGCTCTACCTAAAAGACCGTGCCCTTCAATGTGACGTAACTCCTCATGATGCTCTTTCTTTCTGGAAGCAGACTCCGCTGAAGACACCTCGCTGGGACGACAACACGTAATTTATTTTCCCGTTGCCTTTTTTTATTTTTATTTAGCAAATACTGCCGGCCTGTTTTACAGGCCTTAGGCAGAGTGGGGTACAAACATGTTGCTAAAAATGACAAGTACATTACAAAAGAAGCAGATGGCGAACAGAGCAAAAACCAGTACATACAACATAAAATCGATTACAAAGACATTGAACATATGATGACATCGATCCTGGCAGCAAACGAAGGCATCGGACTTGGCCCAAAACAAGGATACATAAGAGCCCTATACATCGTTCAGAGCTTGTAAAAATAAATTCACCGATTCGCAATTGACAACATCAGCAGGTAAACCATTCCACTTAATGATAGTATGGGGAAAGAACGAATACTTAATACATTAGTTTTGCATGAAAACGCGGCAACTTTCTTGGTATGGTAAGAGCCTTGCACATTCAAAAAGAAGCACAGCGCAGAAACACGTGATAGGAAAACAACCGATAAGAGGAACGCTAAGCCGCCACTGAAGGTTTGCTCGAGTAACATGCTCAAGAAGAATGGCGTCACATACCTAGCGTGTAGCACTAAAGTGATACGACTTGTGGCGACTAGATAGAAAGATGCGTAACTACAAAAAGCAAATAGGTTGAACCGTTTTTGCAGTAGATATAAAGCTTCAACCTTCATAACAGTTTAGCGAATCTCCTGTCTTGTAATCACAAGCGTATCACTTTACCGTTTACGGATGTGGCTGGCCATGCGCCTTTGTTTTCCTTCCCCCAGATACTCGAGTAAATAATTCAGTTACCGATAAGCGTTCACCTAGCTCGTCCTCATTTTTCTCATCCCATGTTGTTGCGCTACGGTTTTATGTCAGTGTGTCACTAATGAGTCCAAAATTTCATTTTCCTTAGCATACCTCAGCACATCTTCAGTAACATGAATGTCCCGTTTTCTTTACGCCCTTACGATTAGTGTGCTACATGAGACGAAAGTCGTCAGGGCACACGAAACCTTATCTAAGCGCCACGGTGCAGTGTTTTCCAATAGTTACCTCGAGGCGCTAACACAGGGTATTTAATGTGAGTCCGACTTTCACCTCCACCTGTGCACCCCGGCCCCCGCCTACAAAAGAGATTCCAGCTTCGGTTGCCACTCACGTGTCTTGGAAACTTGTAGCCGAAAGTACAAAGTATTCGCCTAGCGCCGAGTAACGAACTGCCTTTGTTTTATTTTTATTTTTCGCGCACTGCATAATCGCATCCTGCGAATCTCTTTTCTCTCTTCTTTTAGTCTGTTGTCTCTGGCCTTATCCCGACGTTTAGTGCTTATGTATCGTAATTTGCAGGCGCAAGTGATCAATGTCCAGTTTCCTGTTTTCTTGCGTTCCTTCGTGTTTGTATACTGTGCATTCATGACAATCAAGAGGAAGACACGTTTTAATGATACCGTTCTTCTGTGCGTCTTTGAAACGTCATCATCATCAGCCTGACTACGCCCACTGCAGGACAAATGCCTCTCCCATGTCTCTTCAGTTAAACCTGTCCTTTGCCAGCCGCGGCCACCGTATCCCCGAAATCTTCTTAACCTCATCCGTCCACCTAACTTTTTGCCGCTCCCTGCTACGCTTGCCTTCTCTTGGAATCCACTCCGTTACCCTTAACGACCATCAGTTATATTGCCTTCGCATTAAATGAACTGCCCAAGCCTATTTCTTCTTCTTGATCCTGTCTCCAAGCCCAGCTTCGTTAGACACCACTTTTAATTCTGCAGCAGCTGTAGAATACTGGAAGATACTGTTATGAGTATATTGATTGGAATGGCCTGATCTCCCAACGAGCAGGAAAATTTTGACTTTAAAGTTTGTCCTTCGCTCGCACCAACTAGCTAAGACTTCCTTAGAAAACCCATGGGGTGCGTATTTAACAATATGTAGCTGAAAGCTACAAGCCTGTCGAGGGGGGATCTGCAGATATATTGCTTTTTATCGTGCAGTCTTACGATACGCGCAAGAAATTGCGTTCATAAACTACTTCCCGTTAGAAAAATGCGTTTGTCTACAATTTCCGGGTATTTTTTGAAGCACTGCTGATGTTAATTTCTGGGTATGTTGAAGCAGGGGTCTGTGCCGCATAACCCTTCTAGACCTGTCCTGTTCCTAGCCCCTTATAGTTCTCGGCAAATAGCTGGTGACAGCGACTACACAAGCCTTAGATAAATTATAGCTGTGAAAAACATCGATTTCCGTAAAAGAAGCTGTAGGCCTTTTCGCTCACAATAAAGACACTTAATATTCGACGGCATTATAGAGGCTAAGCGTTTACGGTTAAGTTACATAAAATACATTTTTTTAAATATGCGAGTGTGCTAACAGACTGGCCCTATAATATGTGCAGCCTAGCCTACAAACTTTTTATTCATCCGGCTTGCACATGGCAGCTGTGCTTGCGGGAAGTGTTGTTGCAATAAAGGTCGCAACATTTATTTCATAGCGCCCCTTGCTTAAGCTTCTGCCCTGTACTGTACTGGGCCAAGGTAATATAAGGCGTGTAGCTTCGTTTACAACGATTATATTCCGATGGTATTTCATTTTGAATTCATTTCGCATTTCATTATCAGCTCAAGCGATGCTGCGCCCTCGCTACAGCCAGGGACCTGCCACTCGGGAAGTAGGACGATGAGAATTAGACATAATTAGAGAATAATCGCTGCACAAAGCTTCTCGAACACATAAAAGCTCAGGAGTCATCGAATATGGTGAAAGAAGCAGTGTTATGGCGCCTCCATTTCTCATACTCGTAATATTGTTTGTCACCTCTCTGTAGCCAATGAGTTTCATTTAATCAAACCGGTTTTCCTTTAGCAGCCTTGAAGGCCTCTCTTTATTTTTGTATTTTCCTACGATATGCATCGCCCTGCAGGAGCTTAGTGAAGCTACAAAAATGAATTGATGAAATACCACCTGCCATTTTTAGCAACCTAACACGGTTGAATGATTGTCAACGTGTACCCGTAGAACTACACAACGATACTGTGTAAACAAAAGAAGGCAAGTTTGCAGTTTACATCAGACACGCGGTTCCTCGAACAAAAAAAAAATGATGTTAAACTTGCGCTCCCCTGTGACCTAGGAAGAAAACATGCGGGCACCTCTAGGTCGTTACGACGTTTCAGAAACTGGCCCGCTACCCAAGTATGCTGGTCATGATTGCTTTTCATTTAATCTAATTTTCTACTGCAATACCCATGCGGTTATCGAAGATTAATTATCTTTCCCTCTGAAAGCACAAACGCATGTAAAAACATACACAAAGCTAACGCTCGGAGCACTAGCCTTCATTACTATAAAGACCCACACTTTCCAGCAAATATTAGTTCGGATCACTTTTCTTTGGCTTCTATGAAGCGAACGAGCAGTTTTCATTTAGCAAATTTTTACTTGATAATGTTCTAAAATATCTAGTTTTCGCCGAAGGGAAACCACGTGCCACATTCAGGTGAAACCTTCTTGCAAATATATATTTTGTTGCTTTTTTTACATCAAATATTGGCATAAATTGCGTTTTTGAGTCTCCTCTAGGGCGCTGCTTTCCGCTTATATACAGCGACCTCTGGTCAGCCCCCGTGCATCTAAGGAAACTTCACATTAAAGGTTTTTCAAGGAAACCTACGCGAAGCTCGACCTCTTAACGTACATCTAATACTTTTTCTCCATCGCGGGCTTCTACTTTCGCTCGCACCCTAAGTGCGGGATTATTAGGGAACAGACGCAAATACGTGCCAGGCTTTCACCCCAAAGACCTTTAAGGCGACGTACGCGAAAAGGTGACAAAAGTGTCTTTGCTGCAGCGAGGGGTTCGTCGTCTTGCTTTTGCTCGGCGTCCTCTCGATCGATTTCCTCGCCGTTCACTCTTCTCTTCGCGAGTCGTTTACACCGCCGAATGCTATACTTACGCGCCCGAGATACACAGCCGCAGCTCTCGTCAGCAGCGGGGCCGCACCGAGCGTAACGGTCGAACTCTGATCGATCAGTGTGACCCACCTGCCTAGGCTCTCACAGATCACTGCATTTTTCTGAACCTGCTACGCCCGCCGTATCACGTACGGTTCGCAGTGTGCAAGTGAAAATATTTACTGTTTGCGGTCCCGAAAGAGTATCATATGTTCACATTATCGTATACAAGCCGCATTTAGCAAAAAAAAAAAAACTGAAAGAATATTACCTGCTAGAAATTCAAGGCGTTTGCTTTTGTTCACTCGTTCGTGTTTGTTTTGTTCGTTCACAGTTTTACTTACTAACTCGAAAGCGAGGAAATCCTGTATTGATGTGCCCGTTCTCAGCAAGCCTAGTTTGCCTTTTGAGGTGTACCTTGCAGGGTGCAATGTATACTCAGCCTACTCGTTGCTTGTGACTTTCCGATGAAAACATCACCAGTCACTTTATACTAATTCTCTTTTCTTTGTTCTGCTCACCACTCTTTGTTGTTTTCTTCTTTTTATTCCACACTTGTTTGTTCGCTCGAAAAAAACCTCTCAGTTGACAGTCGCCATTCGTTGTAGTCGCCCCAACATCTATTCAGTCGCAGGCATGTGTCTTACTTCTTTCGCTATAAATCCTCTTGACAGAGGTTAATGCGAGCGAAGAGTGGCTGCAAATCCTTCATCTAGATATTTTAGTTTATTTTTCTTTCGCCGTCTATTTCCTTCTGAGACGTTTAAATCGTAGCAATTTCGCCTTTTGTGCGTAGTTTTCGGTCATTCTCCTCCTCCGAAGCACAGCACAGCGTGACAGGCCGTGACTCGGCTTGAGTGCTTCAGCGAAGTGCGTCAAATATATTCTCATTTGCTAGCATCGTCGCGCAGATTTAAAGAAGAGCATACGCAACGCCGCGTTCACACACCCCGTGTGTACGCATACACTCTAAGCAGAAAGGAGTAAAAATGGGAGTAAGCTGTCCCATAGCGCACTCCCTTTTACAAAAGGTAATGTGCTAGGGGACAGTTTAATCCCTTTTTTACTCCGACATATGCGCAGTCGTGTTTAGAATGTTGGTAAGGCGCCTACTTTACCGCGCAGCTCTGTGCATAAATAAATTCTCTCCGCGCGACCCGCTCCATCTTTCTCACTCGCACAGAAACAAATAACGGGAGGAAAAGTGATAAGACTCGCAAAACAGCTGCCAAATTACGTTAAGGGGAAGCAATGACAAGAGTGACAGAGGGCGCTCGGTAACGCGCTGGCTTCGGGCTAAGGCAAACGCGGGCCGCAACGCGTCCTGCTTGAAAAACGGCCGCCTCTGAGCTTTCAGTCACGGGGCTCGCGTTCCCGCGGCGGCCGCCCCGCTCCATCCTACTGTTTAAGCGCTATCCCTGTCTAAACCTATAACGTCGACGACAAGGATTGAAGATAAATGCAAAAGCGGAGTAAAATTTTACCCAATAAGAAAAGAGAAGTATAGTTAGGAGAGAAGGGAGGGGTTTAAAACGGAGAGGTAGAACGGATGTTTTCGTGTACCTTAACCTACATGCACTCTCTTTGTGCCATGAATATAAAACTTAGCAAGATGCAGCTTAAAACCCACTCAGCCCGCATAAAAATGTGGTTACAAGCACGAGATGGCCATTTTTGAAACTCGGGGGAAGGAGAAAAAAAAATGCTTTGCATGGCTTTGTAATGTCTTGCTTCGGTTCTTCTTATTCGGAACCCTGTATTTTTTTTTTCTGGTGGCTTCTTCTACTGCGTTTTTCTTTTACGTTTGCATGGTGACAGGTTCTACAGAGCTACTGTCGATTTCTTGCACATAAAATTTCCCTGTTTGGACGAATACCTTCGTGTAATAAATCTTGCATAATTATTACTGGTTGTCAGTTTCTGGGGCTTTTTCGTGGAAAGAAAAACACTACAGGCTACGGAGAGGCTCCCCTCTTTTCACTTGACTGACGACGATGTTTCCATACTGGTGAACCATTCCCGTTACGCATATAAAGCGGCACATTCTTGGGAATCGGTTGCGCGTGCGTACAAGCGTGTTCTTCCCTCTTACCCTGCCGCAGTCGGCGATTGGAGCAGTGCACGCGACACGATCACGACATTACTAAGTTACCACGCCCTTGTAATACTTATCAGCAGCAAAATTTTATATTATTAGATGCACTATAGCCTTATAAATACCTGCAGCAATACTCGAGTCTTTCAATGCATTTCCTGGTCGTGAAGGATCTACTCAACGCTTTAGGAGGGTTTTATCCGCTGCCAGGACTGACCGCTCCGCGGTGCTAGCCGTCGCGTGTGAGCCAGCGGGGCTAAAGCCAGCCATTGGGAGTGTTAACTGTTAAGCGCTGGCATCGTAACAGACTGACGCATAACTTGTACAGTTCATTCTGTGTAGTGCGTGTGAAGCACTGAGTCGGCCCACGACGACGGATGCCAAAGATTTGCTGTGCGCCACACTTCCGCGTCAGCTGTGGGGAAACGGAATGTGCTGCTGTTGGCTTCCCCGAGCGACTGCGAACAAGGCGGAGTGGTTTAACGGACTACACTACGGCAGACGACAAGATATGGTTATTTCCATTATCCGAACATCCGTTATATTGTTCGTATCGTCGTCCAGGGCGCCGTCTGCCGAACTTAGTTACACTAACAAAGGCTGTTTCGAGATCTTCACCATCATCATCACCATCATCCTGACTACGATGCACGCTGATGAGGTTGATGCAGGCTTTTGAGAGAAATCAAAAGGATGCTAAGTAGCTACCAATTCACTTCAGAGGTGCAATGAGTATTTCAAGGCGTCTTTGTAACGGTTGCGTGTACAGTCGCTTCCTGTATGGTCAGTCTGGATGCACATTTTTAATGAAGGCTATGTGCCAAGAACGCAACTCCTGGGGATTTTACGCAAGTGCGTATCTTCTACAGATTTACCCTTTCCAATCATGTGACGACGGCGCGGTGGCAAAAGAGCTATGGTATAGCTTTCTGTCGCTGACTTTATCATGGGCGCTGCAGCCTCGAACGGAACCTGGGTCTTCGTAGTGATGATACCATGTCTTGCCTTTGCCATTCTGGGGCATTCTGAACAACAGTGTGCCACAATCAAGCTAAATGAAATCACTTTGACAGCCACTACTTTTCGCCGCTAAAAAATCGTGTTGTTATTACCAATACAACTCATTCTCCAATCTATTTGTTTCCCTCGAATACGAAATGCAATATTTCTTCTTCGCACTTGGCATAGATATCTCCAGGCAACAAAAACATACAAAAACATTCATAAATACGTACAAGCATATTTGTTGCATGCCACAGCCTTGTGCAGTGCCAGCGCCGCTTCATTGCCTCCTACTTGTCGCCGGGCCCTAGCGGCAGTTTTTCTCCTTTTACCACACTTCCTCGGAAGATTCTCGACTACTAAAAAAGTATTCATAGACTTTGGTAACGCACAGGACTACTGCGCTTTTAAAATTATTAGTCATGTACCAACTGACCAGGCTAATTTCGTTCTTGAAGTAGTGCACATGTTTGCAGTGTGTATACGTTCTAGAGTAATGGCGGCAGTTTCCTGGATGTGGGTATGAGAGGCAAAAAGTACTTCCGAGCTGTCACAAAAGCCAATCTCTTGAAAATCTCTATCCACTCGAATCAATACCACGAGTCGCAGCTTAAGTAAATCTGCTCTAGAGGCCAAGCATCCCACAAATTTTTGTTGCCGACTGCACATATCGTGAAGTCATTTCTTTTCTTCTTAGATGGCACGTACTTTCACTACTTTAATTACCTGTACAAATCAGGAGAATTTGTCTTCGCCGTGGAGAAAGCTTTCAAGTCATCCACTTTGAAGCTTCATGTCATCAATGCCTCTGTTCTTTAATATTTCGCTCTCTTTCGGCAGGTGATAACGGCAAACCAAACCAAACTGCACCGGTGAAAACCAAACCGGGCGAACGAGTCGAGTGCGGAATGATCCTCAAGTTGATTTGTTCACTTGCGACAAAATAGAAATGTGCAAGAGAGGCGTGGCTATCCCAAAGTGTCCTGCAAGCAGCTGCCGAGGCTGTCGGCTCATACTGGAAAGAAAATTGCAAGAGCCACTACGCATTGGCCCGGTTAGTGGAGCACAAAAGCCAACGACCGTCTTTCCTGGGGTACCTAAATGAAATGCCCCACGTTCGAAGAACGATAGGAGAAACGGGGTAACAGGTGGCCCTGGCTGTTTTATTGCCAGAAAATCAATACAAGAGGCATAGGGGTGGCGCTGCCGATACTCTCTATTGAGAGAAACGGATTTTCTCGGAACTGCGTATATTGTTTGCTTCGGGGAAAGCGCGAGATTAAGAGGAGTGCCCGAAACACTGGCAGGAATACGTGTCCCTACTCTGCTGGACAAACAAGAATAGAACCTCCGTATCGAGTTACGATTGGTCGTATCGTTTCATAACCTGGCACCACTGCTTAGTACCGAGTTATATCCATGCGATCATATCCCACAGGGCCGTGCAACAAGCGGTGCTTTGTCGATACACGAGAACCGCGCAGCCTGCACGGGATCTAATATAGCTGTGCGGGAAGACGGGAAGCTGGGGTCAACAGAAGAGGCTGGAAAACGACGACTGACAAAAACAAGATGTAAAAAAGTGATGGTGGCGACGTTGCAACGAAGGGTCTCGCCGTCATCACAGAGGCAGCGGTCTTCCTTGGAGCGGTATACGAGCAAACAAGGATAGGTAAATGAAGGGATTGCAACGGTACGCATGTAAAAGACGGCACGGCAGAGAAAAAGAAGGACGATGAGATTCTTAAGAACACAAAACAAAATGTAGAGAGATTGGAGAACACCGAGGCTCCTCCCCTGCCTTTTATTCAGTTTATATGAAAGAAGCCAGCTGTCACTGAAACGAAGAAATGCTTATTTTTTTTATTATGGTTTTTATCACTAAGAAATTAGTAGAATAGTCATCTTGTCAAAGAAACAAAATAAGCGACATGCAGGTGTCGTAGTTGCGGGTTTCACCGGTGGCATGTGTTTAAATTTTATTTGTTTAAATCTAATAGTTTTTCAGGTGTCCAACGATATATGAGACAGATAATGCGCCATTTCCTTTCCCCCCCCAAAAAAAAACAATTATTATTATAGTTTTCGTGGGAGACGTGCTCTTTTCAATAAAGCGCAGTTTTTAGTCCAGCTGGTGTGTGTGTGTGTGTGTGCCTCGTCTCTTCTCCCCCCCCCATTAGTCCTCGTCTTTTGGCTGGTTTATTTCTCAAGACTATGTACCAACTGGCTCAGATTTCAACTCTCCTGCAATACTTTTCTTCTACTTTCTGTTCAATTATCTTCGAACCGGAAAATGACAACACTGCTAATTCTCATACGATTCCACAACTAATTTTCCATTGATTAACAGCATCATTAAAAATTAAAAGTCAATTCTCTAACCGTTCGTACATTAAATGAAAGGCGGCTACTTTCATGTTAGAACGATCTATGTGTGTGGCGCTCATCGAGGGGAAGGAGCCTGTGAGATGCGCCTTCTATTCGTATCGTTATCGCTCAAGCGTATTTGATATTTGCATGTGAATTTGGCATGCTCTTTTGACTGACGTCGTCGTGGGTCCACGAGATAAGGCTATGGCTGATTAGACATGATTGTATGCCAATTTGTAACTAGTGGTTTTTGAGGAAAGGAAATGGTGCAGTAACTGTCTCAGTGGACACCCCAGCCGCACCGTGAGGGAAAGAAGGGTGCCGTAGTGAAGGGCTTCAGAATAATTTCGACCACGTGGGGGATGGTTGACTCATGATGCATGCAAATACTGGCCATTCACATTTTAGTGCGGAAGTACTACTTCATGAAGTCGAGCCGGCTCACCGGTTTGTTTGAAGCTTGACCTTGAGGGCGACCTAGGGCCACAAATAAATGAAATAAATATTGCCGCGACTAGGATGCGAATCCGCGTAGGCGCAAACGGATCAGCTTCGCTGGTCACTGCACCATAGCACTAGGCTGTCGACGCAGCCGATCACGCCTCGTGTTAAGCTACAACCATGTACACTCTCAGCTGCACATTCTCGTGCTGTGCATTGCATAACATCTTCTTCATCAAGCAATGCTACTATCAAACTAATGTTCGCGCTTTGAGCTACATGGCGATAGTGACAGAGAGATGTGCGCTGCATGCCTTGGCGTGGACAGCGCTGTGGCAGAAACACCGCACTAGAGCAATGCGCGTTGGCTTTGACAACATTGCTGCGGAAACGCGGCACTCGAGCATAGGCCGCCGGCGTTAGATTGGCCAAATTGGCATTGACAATGAAAAAGTTTAAGATCCGCATAACTGACCCCCTAGGTCACAGGCGGTGTCCACCTGCAAAAAACTCTGTTTTCGCGCAATATTTCATGCTTAGCAATGCTAAACCACCAGCCAATTTTTTTTCTTGCTTGTCATTTTGTCAAGCATGTATGTTTAAACTAATTCTGCAAAAGTTTATTTCTCGCCCCATTGCTCGGTGGAATACTGCCATTATATGATGCAGGTGCGTAGGCTTCGACGCAAAATAACCTCCCACCGAAAATGAGTTCGAAAGCGCTCTAAGCAGGACTCATTATTTGGAGGAAAAAAACATTCTAAATGTGCTGGTGGATGCGTTCCAAGGGCGCGTGAGAAGAAGAAGAAGAAGAAAGGGGCTTCAGAAACCGGCGAGCGTTCCGCGGCTCCACAATGGCTAACGCTGGCGACGACCTGTCTACCAGTCTCGAAGATTCGTCCTCTCAGTCCGAACAGGTCCCGACTAACGTCAGAACCAAGCGACTTTCGTCTTTAAAGGGTGCGACGTTAGACACCGGTTCGCCATCCCTCTCAAGGGCACCGGAGAAGCAGCGAGATATCAACCCAGATCGTCACATCAAATCGGCTCCCACGCGTAGTCTTCAGGCAAGCCGAAAACCATCATCAACGAAAGATCCACAGAAGCAACACGAATCTCGTAGCAGCGCCAGTATCACACCTACGAACCTCGCCCAAGCCGACCGTCAGGCTCTTGCAACCAGCACCAGCGACAGAAACCGCCAAGACAAAGACCTTACTCGCCCACTTCCTGCGAAGACTGGGATAAAGAAGGTACGTTACAAGCCGGAGAACTCACCGGAACGTAGAGCCTCTTATGTGGAGAGCTCATCAGCCCCGGCGAAGTCAGTGTCAATGTCTGAGAGCCCATCCGCACCGCGGGCAGCTTCACAGGACGAGGGAAGATCAACCTATATAGTCACGGATGGTGGGCTGCCGAGCGAAGAACCACGCGGCCAAGGAAGATTACACCACACACAGAGCTCCGCTTCTACAAAGAGTTCCGATACGAGCGTCTTCGAGATACAATATCCTCTTTTGCGAGTACCGACGTCGGAAGACATCGAGGCTCGCGCAGGCGGACCGAGAGAATCTGAGACCACTGCTGCCCATAGGCGCTCCAGGCGCTCCGAAGCGATAAAAGCTGCCACCAGATCTTGCGTCGGAGCATCCAGTGGAATCAGCTTGAACAGCCTCTCTGAAAGCTGCCAAGAGGCGCTTGCAGGTACACCGCATGGCGAAGGGAAAGTCGACGCGTCGTCATCGGACACAGCAGTCAAGGTGGTTGCATGTCGGCAGGTACTGGCGTCACGCGATGGCGGCCAATTCGCAAATCCGAAATCTGAAGAAGTTCTTCCCCTGGCGAATGGAGAAGAGCTCAAGCGAGCTGCCAGCAATACTCGAGGCAGAGCAGCCGCCACTTTCGCGTTAGATGACAGGGCGGATGCTCACAAGACCAAAAGCCGGATTCCGCGTAGACCTCCTCCGTTGACCTCGCAAAGTTACGCGCCGCAAAGCAGGATCCTCCATAGATTGTCCTCGGTGGTTCACGCTGACCAAGTGGCACGAGTGCGATCTGCTGCACCTGAAGCCGTCCTTTCTGTGGGTTACCACAGGGACCATCGGCATGCATGCCGTGAAGAGTGCCTCCTGTACCCTTTGGCGGCGCTTATTTTCATCACCTTCGTCCTGTTTGTTGTCTCAATGTGGCCAGACCATGGCTGGAAGCGGAAAAAGGAAGGCATGAAGGCCTCGTCCTCCGCCACATGCCTGTCGCCAAGCTGTTTCAGGGAGGCTGTATACTTGAACGGCCTCCTTTCCTGGAACCACGTGAGCCCGTGTCAGGATTTCTACTCCTTCGTCTGCCGTAAGTACACTGCAAGCTACGCTACACCTTATGCCGGATCTTCAGTTTCTACCGACGACGACCTCGCAGCCTTCCTTGAAGCCAGATTGTACGCGTCTCTTCAGGATGACGTTCTGAAGGCAAACAGCAACCTGTCGGCAATCCTCGACTTGCACAGTAAGTGCATGGACACGAAGCGCATAGAAGATGAAGAGTGGAACCCGCTGCTCGAACTAATGTCTGATGTATTCCTCGAGGGTTTCCCCTTTACGCCACCGGTCAGAGGCAGCCTCTCCATCTGGGCAACAGCGGCCAAGATACTTCGAAAGACTGGCACTGCGGCATTACTCGGCATCGGAATCTGCGCCAATCCGGCCACGGTGCACACGGACCTCTTAACCATAGGGCTCCCGGATATGGTAAAGATCAATGACTACACTGACATCTATGACGCCAGCCGTCTTTACATTACCAGTGCCTTTGCAGCCATGAAAGCGCTCAAAAAGGAACACGTGCCTACAACTTTTACTCTGGATGCTTTCAAGTTCGCAAGCGACCTGACGGAGATCGTAGGAACAACTGCGACGAAAAATATTTCGAGAGTGGAGATCCTGCAGTCCTCGTCACGACTAATAACTTTCCTCGAGGAAATCTTTCGCGACGTCCGTTCCTATTATTATCTCGGGATAGGCACAGAAATCATGATCCGTCCAGCCCCTCTCGTCGACGAGATTTTGATGCTTGCCGAAGGAACGGATGCGCACACTGTCATGAACTACCTCGGTGTTCGACTTATGGTTCAGGTTTCTCCTTTCATCCCAAACGCGGGCCTTGCGGATTTGTACAGCGTGTTCCTTTATGGAAAGCAAAGAGGCGCTCTCCCTCGCTGGCAGCTGTGCGTGCGAGCCACCGAAAAGGCTCTGTTCCCCTTGACCTACTTGTCTCTCCTTCATGACCTCAGAAGGCACTTGTCCACAGCAAAGCTGGAAGACCTCGCCCAAAGTATTATCACGGAATTCCGGCGACAAATTGACGCTTCTCCTTATTTTACGAATAGTTCTAAAGCCGTCATCCGGAGTATACTCAAAAACACCCTTCTCCGCGTCGCCGGCCCAAACTGGGTCAATGACAGCTTGCTAATGGATGCATACATCAGTGGGCTTCCGATAAATGCGGCCAGTGGCAAGAGCGCTGTGGGCACCTATGTGAAGTACCACGAATACACGTTCCTGAAGTGCATGGCGCGCGGTTCACAGCAACGTTGGAGCCGCTCAGCCTTCACCACAACATGCTGGTACGAGCCGCACCCGGACACCATCTACGTTCCCCTGCTGGTGTTCAACATCTCGCGAGCCTTGGAGGACAACGCGGACGTCGTGCAGTTGTCGCGAGCGGGACCGCGTCTGACTTGGTGCGTCTTTGACGCGCTCCTCTCCAAGGCGCGCTGGCCCGACGACATCCACGGGCAGTGGCTTACGAAAGAAACGGGGCTTAAGCTCCGCAATGTCGAGGCGTGCCTCGACAGTCGTGAATCTTCGCCCGCCTTCCGCCTCAAGAGGACGCGCGATGTGCTGGCCGCTAACCTCTCTTACACCCTTTTTCTAAAGAGTACCAAGAGGTCTCAGAAGCCGCTGTCCCTGGCGTTGCCGGAGAACCATTTTCTGACGAGGCAGCAGCTGTTCTTCGTTTATCTGGCGCTTCAGAGTTGCGAGCAGAGCGGAAGGTCGGACAACCGACCTTCAAGCGCTGGTTACGACTGTAATACAGCGCTTCGAAACACCAAGTACTTTTCGGAGGAGTACTCCTGCAATGCTGCTAGTCCCATGAATGTGCAGAGGAAGTGTCTGACTGCGTGAACACAGTGTGTCGCTTTTTTGTTTGTGTGGATAGTTTGCTACAACTAGTATGGACCCTTTTGACTAGCGTGGTATTAACTAAATTAGTAGCAGAGTGGCGCTAGTATTTTGTGGGTATACAATTCTTTAAGACCCCCAACAACGCTTCTACGAAAATTCATTTGCTGCGCAAACACGCGTTGAATAACGCTACGTGTGTTTAAGCGAAGAAAAATGTGCATGATATTACGTAACTTTCTCCTCTTCCTGTGTCAAATGCATACCAGAATACATGGATGGAAACCTTTTTTATGAAACGCTCTTCGGTGCTCCCTCAGTCGACACAGTTTGTATGCACGCTGTAACCATAGCTTCCACAGGCACCAGCTTTGTAATAGAAAAAAATGAAGGGTGATGTGGCATTTGCGGCTGCCTATAAGGCGATATGGATAAGCCATCCCATATATAGGAGTCCACACTTTCCGCCGGCGACCTTTCTCTCCCTTGGCTCCTTTGACACCGCTCATCAGAAATCTGAGCTTTTAAGCAGGCCAGAGAAGGGACAGTGATAGCCATGGCCCCTCGCGTCCCTCCTGAATGCAGTTATGAGTTTTAATAAATCATTCTTTTTGTCAAACTTTCTATCAAAACGCACCATCAGGATATGCTAATGCAGGTGATTTTGGAAAGCGCAACTTGAATAATAATGCGGTATCTTGGTAAAACGCCCCCCCACAGGTTTAAAATGAAGGCTCGGCAATAAATTTTTAAGGGCCCTCTTCTATTTTTTTTTTTCAAATGGAAACGTTTGTGTCAAAACTACTTAATCCCGCAACGGCTGCGCTTGAAACGCCGCAAGCATTTCCTTCTGATGAATTGTTTTAGCGGAGTCAAAACACCTGCTCTTATGCATCCCGAAGCCGGAAAAATAAGGGAGCCAGTTACCCGCCGGAAGCCAATAAAATTTTCAAAAAAACGGAAGCGAAGGCAGCGCCGGCCGGTAAAAATTAATATTCATGCCAACAATGATATATGATTTCAAAGCTAATCTATTATTGTGCTGCTAACGCTATACAATAGTGCTTCACCTAAGGCTTCCTGCAATTTTTAAAATAAGCTTATTGAGTTAGAAGAGCGCTTTTTTTTTCGGCATAGCATTGTCAGCGGTGTCATACATCAGGATATAGGTAAGGCATGCTAATTAGCAGCCTGTTTAAGAAATACTGAAAAGTTAACTTTTTTAATATAACTGTGAGGCTTACTGAGAGCATGTAGCCCACCGTAAGTAGTATCCATATCAGCTTTTAGAATTTCCAAAACGCGGTTACCCTCCGCGCTGTGGCCCAACAAGTTTCGCCTACATCGTGCCGAAATACATGCGCTTTCGTGAAGCTTGCACGCTAAGGAACCTCCCCAGTCTACGTATTTCGTCGAAATAGCCAAAATTTTTGAAACACAGCGCCATGGGTAACAACGTTTTCGAAATTCTAGAAACCGATATGGATATTACTTACGGTTGGCTACACGCCTCTCAATAATTAAGGAGCCTAACAGTAATAGCTGGACAGTTAAAATGCGATATTAGTCAACCAGCCCGTTGGTTAGCTTGTCTTAGGTGTATTCTGGTGTCTGATGTCTGATACTCAGATGGTACTCAAAGACGCGCTATCTCGAACCAGGCGCTGCCGCTAGACGGTGCTCTGTGCGCTGAGGAGCGGACACGGCACGGAGTTCTAGACAGGTTTGTGGATGACTGTACTACACCTCTGGGAATTCTATGTCGGAAAAAGCGCTCTTGTAACTCAAAAAGCCTATTTTAAAGAAATTGCACGACGTCTTAGGTTAACCACCTTGTATACTCGTTTGTACACTCATTCTTCAATGCATGGTTACAAAAGCAGTGACGCGAGCATCCATGCTATAAAGGCTGTCGGTTTTTCGCCGTTGCGCTGATCGATACGAAGGCAGCGCCGCTTTTCAGTATAAGCTTCTTTTTTATTATTTATTGAGACTCTCTGAAGAGAGAAAAAAAATGATAATAAAAGATTAGAAGCACGTTTTCAAAGAAAAAACGCGGTACATTTAACAACACTGGATTCGCGTATAGCGATATGCGGCCATTTTGGCGGGATACACCGCACAACGTCGAATCATCGCTTTTAGCGCAATTTTAGACGCCGAATTAAAATTAGCATTTCGTCGCTTGACCTGTGACGCAGTGTCTGACTCAACCACTGCGAGGCGAAGTACTGCACTTCTAACACATCTTCTCAACGCATTTTGGTTAGTTGCAGGTCCGTGTAACCGCACGTTTACATTAGTTCGCTCACAGAACATACGTTAATAAAACTGACTTGGCGAAAAGTAACAGTTCAAACTAGTTAAACAGCGTTAATAATGAACTAAACTCTACTAGGCATTCTTTCGAACAGTCCTTCTCTAAAACAAATCAGTTTTGGTGTACCATACTCACACTAATCAATTTTAATCTAAAACTTACCCAGAAATTCTAGACAAAAGCATTTCTGAACGGGAAACCATTTATGAACAAACTTTTTTCATTTAATGCAAGATTTCACTATAACAGTCAACATATCTGCAAACCAACTGACGGCAGTCTTGAATTTTATTTTTCTATTAACGTTTTTACAATTGCCAAAAACATTCCTAATTAGTTTTTTATGGGAGTCTTAACTGTTTGATGCGACCGACAAAAACACTTTAAAAGAAAGATTTTGCTACAGATCAGAATAATGGACTATTACCTTCGATATTACCATAAAATTATCTTACAATTTTTCAATTATAAAAATTTTTGTCGAAAATTCTGAACATGCACTGCCTTTCATTCCAAGTGTACGTCTCACAGCTTTCTAACTTTGGGAAACTAGTGGAAGACATCACTCAGAAGGTGATCATTGCGGTCACCAATAACATTAAAACATGGATGAACGAGACTGGCCCGCACCTTGGCCGCAGGCCTAGCCCACTAAAGGACGTTAGCCGTGCACCAATATTTACCATGAGTATTGACCTGGGCGAAATTGCCGAAGATTCCGTGCAGTCCCTCCCAGTTCAGGGCCTGGGAGCCGTAGCTGCGCAGTCTAGCCCTGCTCAACCCCAAATACAACATGGCAGTGGGAACTAGGCCCACCCGCCCCCAAAACATCAGGCTTTCTCCGTCGTGCAATGGAACTGCCGCGGTTTCAAAAACCATAAAAAACGAGCCCACTTGAGATTATATCTCGACACTTTTAAGCATACGTCAGCATTAGTCGCACTCCAGGAACCTGGGGTGGCGGTGAAGCTGTCAGGCTACAACACTTTCCAACGGGACCCGTCCACCTGTCTTCTTGTCCACAAAGGGTTTACCGCGCAGGAGGTCGATATCCAACTAAATCTATTCTATTCGTACGTGATGGTGACAGTCCTCCCCCTGCGTCGCACTGACCCAACCGTCCACAACTTAAATATATACTGCCCCCCCTAATCTTAAGAACATTAAGTTCTCGTACATTTTTTGTAAAGCACTAAAGATAGCAGGTCGCGACCCCCTTCTGATTGTGGGTGATTTTAACGCCCCCAGTCGCTTGTGGGACTATCGCAAAGAAGAGTCGCGTGGCAGAAAGCTTGCGGAACTAATCTCCACGCTGGGCATTACTCTCCATACTGACCCTGTTTATCCAACACGTGTGGGTAACTCCGTAACTCGAGTTGGATACATAAGACACGCAGACTGGGTCAACACCGAGGACACCCTTGGCAGTGACCACTGCATTATCAACACTATCATTTACACTCGCCCCTTACACCGCTCCATAGCGCAGGCCCACCTGCCAGGCTGGACGGCTTTCCGGCAATCGCTGCCCCCGTAGTCTGCTCCAAAACGACTATTCTTCCTGGGCCCACACCCTCCTCCGAACGCTACACAAACACGAAAAGCAAATACAACTCACAGATAAGGTGACGGATGTGGACAACCACCTCCTTCATCTTTGGGAAGCGCGGCGCAGACTCACTAAGAGGTGGTGCCGTCAGAAACATAACAGGAAACTCCGCTTGCGGATTCACGACCTCACCAAGAAGGCGGCTGAGTATGCTGCCCAGCTCGCCGATTCAAACTGAGTGGATCGCTGTAACTCTGTTGCTAGACAAATGTCTAGTCGCAACACTTAGAAGCTATTCTGCAGCCTGATAGATCAAACTCATACCCGCGCAGAAACACAGAAACATCTGCAACGAGCGATTCACAATTTCAAAGGTCATACGAACCAACTTGCCCAGACTTTACGAGATCAGTATCTGTGTCAAGTCCAAGACCCATGAGGACAGGAATATCTCTATGTAGGCAGAGATAATCCGGATCTGGATCGTCCGTTCCAGCTCCACGATCTGCGGGCGCTCTTACTGAAATGAGACGGGGTACCGCGTCGGGCAGGGACAAGGTTACGGTCAAGCTTTTGGCCAAACTTCCTGAACCGGCGTATCAGGCCCTGCTAGAATACATCAACGCAATCTGGAAAAACGATACACCCCTCCCCCTAGAATGGAAAACGGCTCTTGTCACCTTCATCCCAAATGCAGGCAAGCCCATCAATACCGTTCATCTCCGACCTATCTCTTTAACGTCTTGTGTGGGCAAGCTTATGGAGGTCATGGTTCGAGATCGCCTCTCCCAATATCTGGAGGCCCGTAACACTTTCGCAGACACGATGTTTAGATTCCGGCCCCACAAGTCGGCACAAGACATTTTGCTTCAACTCAGCCACGAGGTACTCACGCCTGTCGAGCATCCTCATAATGACAAGGTGGTTCTCGCCTTGGATTTGAAGGGTGCCTTCGACAACGTGAAACACAGCGTCATTCTTTCTCACCTCAGCGAGACACACTGTGTACACAACACTTTTAATTACATTAAACATTTCCTAACCGACCGCGAAGCCATTATCCGCATTCAGGACAAAGAGCGCGGTCCTTACACTATGGGTACACGGGGCACACCACAGGGCGCAGTGCTGTCTCTACTACTCTTTAATCTCGCAATGCTCCATCTCCCTGCCCAACTGGCTGAGGCTGAAGGTGTACAGCATGCGCTATATGCCGACGACATCACCATTTGGGCAACAGAGGGGAACATTGGTCAACTGGAAGAACGCCTGCAAACAGCAGCGAGCGTAGTGGAACGCTATGCTACGTACTGTGGTCTCCAGTGCCCTCCTCAAAAATAAGAATTTGTACATCTCTGCCCCTCGCAGAGATGCTAGACCCCAATACTTCTCTCTCTGGCTAGCGGACCCATACACGAAGCCACTGAGATTAGAGTCCTCGGACTATTTATTCACGAGAACCGTCGCGCTGACACAACCATAGCCAAGCTTCGCAAGGTTGGCGATCAAGTGGGCCGCATGGTCCGCCGCGTCTCCAACAAGCGTGTGGGCCTCAGAAGTAGGGATGCGATGCGACTCGCCCATGCTTTTGTGACGAGTCGAATTCTATATTCGACTCCATACCTGCACTTGCGCAAGCATGACGAAGACATCTTGGAGGTTACTTTCCGCAAGATGATCAAAAGGGCGCTCGACCTCCCGATCTCTACCTCCAATGCGAGGCTCCTTGCACTGGGGGTGGTGAACACCTATCGGGAGCTGCGCGAGGCGCACCTCACTAATCAATACACGCGTCTTGCCCAGACCGTGTCCGGTCGTCGCCTACTGGGCCGGCTACATATACAACATGACCATCACATTGAGGAAAGGGTACGAGTGCCAGAACTATGGAGAGGCGCCCTCCGTGTTCGACCCCTTCCTACCAAAATGGACAGAGAGAACCACAATGGACGGCGTCAGGCGCGGGTGAATGCCCTGCACCGCCATTATGGCTCCAAACACAGCGTTTTCTATGTAGACGTTGCGGGCCCACATCATTCCAGGTGAGGATGGTACACGGCAGCAGTCGTTCACGAGGGAAGACAGGTGAACGGTCTCACTTTTAAGGCACTTAGCACAACCCACGCGGAGTAGGTAGCAATCGCCCTAGCCACCTCCCACGCTGAATCTAAATTCATCATATCTGACTCGCGAGAGGCTTGCCAGAATTATGAACTGGCTGGATAACGCCAACAGCGCAACGAATACTTCGGAGAGCAGCTCGAGATCAGGACCCCACGACCCGATTTCTCATTTGGACTCCAGGCCACCATGGCCTGCCAGGGAATGAGGCCGCCAACTCGGTCGCCCGCGCACTCACTAACCGGGCCCCCGACGTAGACCCTACCGGTCTGGACCAGGACTCCTATCCTCTGTTAACTTTCAAAAATATCTCCACTTATTACCGGGACTCCCACCGCCAGTACCCGGCTCCTCTCAAGGGGCTAGGGAAAGCGGACGAGAGAATACGGCTTAGACTTTTTACTAACACTCTACTGTGCCCGGCAGTGCTCAAACATTTCGACACTTCTTTCTCTGGTCTCTGCTCTTTCTGTGGGGAGGTGGCTGACACGTTCCACATGGTCTGGGCATGTCAACACAATCCTTCGCTTCCGCCCCTAACCCCTTCCCCTACCCGAGAGGACTGGGAGGCGGCCCTGCTCAGCTGCCTGGACCTACCGGCCCAACAAGCCCTAGTTCAGCGAGCTCAAGTGGCGGCCCAGACCAATGGGGTTCCTGAATAAGAGACTCCACCTAGTACTGTAAGGGGAGCGGCCCACTAGGGATTGCTCCCCGCGCAACCTCTCTGCAATATTCAAATAAATGCTTTCACCACCACCACCACCACACGCTCAGCATTAAAATGCAGTAGCTTTTATTGCAGGGACTCGAAAAAAAGAGGATCTTGACGTCTGCCCTGTGCCTCATACGCAGGCCGCAGCGATCAGAATCGGCACCCTCGTTTCATAGGAGAAAAAGCACACAGTGCAGCTCACTTTCCTCTACGGACGTTGGGAAGAGGATGCGCTGTTCGACGATAACATGAGGTGCTAGGCTAATGTAACACATTCCTGTCTATTCCACATAACAGTATTGAAACATATGCGAAGGATTACACTGACACCAAAGTCCCGTGCTCACGCGTGCGCACAACTGCTTGTTCATAAGGCGCATATACGTATTGTGCACCTAACGACGCCTTGTTACTCCAAGCTCTCCTTATAGAGTCTGCGTCATCATTGTGTAGAGGGTTCGCCCAGCGCACTGCCCTGCACACAAGGGGACCAGCGCATTCGTCAACGCGAAGCTGCTTATGAACGCATTTTTTTCGTATATCGTAACACTGCACCATAATAATCAAAATATCTGCAGATCCCCCTTCGGGACGTTTGCTGTTTTTGCTCTTTATTGCCAAAAACGCACCCAGCTGCCTTTGTAACTTTAACTATTCGGTGAGAGGGCGGGGACCAACTTTAAAAGAAAAATCTTGCTACGCATGAGATTTTCAGACAATTTCTATTAATACGTTCGTAACAGTACCTTACAATATTTCACAGCTGCTCCATAATTAAGAGTGATGTCCAGGAAAGATGGACTTGCGACGTATGCATCCGCGGTCGTGCCTGTCTGGGACACGAGGCATGTGAAAGTAGCAGTCTGCGCGACAAAACGGCCAAAGGCAGCGCTTGTTGTGAATCCCGGTTACGCCACAAGGGGCATAGTGAGCGCCAGGCAACAGCGTCCGCAAGAAAATAGCAGTAGTGAAATAATTGACGTTTAGTTCATGAGCCTTTATCCTGCATTCTTTACCTATCTCTCTCTCTCTAACAACCTCTTTCTGTTTCTCTCTAAGGAAGCCCTCTATTCTTCATCGCCACATAGACAGTCTGCAACAGGATTTTAAACTGCTCTCATCTGTCTATCGACGTTAATATCCGTTTATTGTAGGCTTTACATCATAAGTTGAAAATTCAGCTTTGGCAACAAAGCGGGAAATTTTCGGCGGTGGTTTTATTATCTTGAAATCTAGGTTTATTTTTATTCTAATGGGCCGCCGAGGTGGCTGTGTGGTTATGGCGCTCGGCTGCTGGCCCGAAAGACGCGGGTTCGATCCCGGCCGCGGCGGTCGAATTTCGATGTAGGCGAAATTCTAGAGGCTCGTGTACTGTGCGATGTCAGTGCACGTTAAAGAACCCCAGGTGGTCTAAATTCCCGGAGCCCTTCACTACTGCGTCTCTCATAGCCTGAGTCGTTTTGGGACGTTAAACCACCATAAAACCAAACCTTTTTATTCTAATATTTATACGTCGGCTGAAAGTAATGATCTACATATTGCACTGATACGGTAGACCGGATGCATGTGTTAAGCAGGGAATATCCTTATTCACCACGCAAGCACTTTTCATTTACGACATGCGACACCGACTGCGCAAACCACAGACAGTCTTGCCTGCGTTTTCGCAGCTACCATGGTCAAAATTTGTAATAAGGAAATGTAGAGCTGCATGCTAGGCAGTTGTTTACTTTAAGGAAGCTACCGCTACTTTGGGTTTTTTTTTTCTCGGAGTCTACTCCTTCATTCTGCGGTGTTTTCAACCTGTCTAGAGCTGTAGCCTGCGGCGCCATTTGTGCCCACGAAGCAAGCTCTGGTTAGCTCAAGAAAGTCGCTGTTTCTCCCGGAAGTCTGGTGTAGGCAGTGTTTAATTTCAGCCGCAGCTAGGGTTTCAGTGGGACGGCTCTGACAATATTGAAAGGCTGGGGCCGTTCATGTATTTGGCGGCGGTAGCCAGGATCACTTCCCTTCGCCAATAACAAATAAAATTGGAGGGGACACTTAAGTCTCGCCTTAAGGGCATGACGCGATAGCGTAGTGTATTACTTCCCATATATATAGAAGGTCAATCTCTACTTTTCATTTATAGATTCCTGGACATCCTCATACTCCTCCTGGTGCACTGTTGCAGCAGTTAAGTTACGTGCCACTGCACTGCGATGGCCGGTGCTCGCAGCGTTGGCCTTGTGCGCCCCAGGGCACTCTTCCCGATCGACCAATAATTAATTTAACTGCCAGCTGCCACGGTGGGCAGTATGCTCACTGTACGGTGGGTGGGCAGGTTGTGATGACAATTCAAGGTCGCGTGACCTTGGTGGCCCAGCTGTCTCCTAGGCTGCTCTCTGGGGACCACCTGCCAGAGTCGTGCTCGGGATGTTTCGCTCACAACGGTGACAACGCCGGCGTCGCATTTTCTAGAGAAAGAGACCTTTAACGCGATCGAGTTAAAATGTCGAGAGCGGACGGGATTAATCAACAGCTTTCTCTGAGTATGAGACTTTCTTGAGGCCAGACGGTTTCGGGGTCGCGGGGTGCAGAAGACAAAAAACTTCCGCGTGCACGTCTTGACCAATAAAGGTGTTATCAATGTGTTAGCATACCCTGATGAAGAACGGTCCATATATATATATATATATATATATATATATATATATATATATATATATATATATATATATATATATATATAAAACTTATGAAGGGAGCCAACAGTCACCGAAACCAAGGTGCATAGGGGAACGTTATTTTTTTAATGTGTTGTGCTTATCAGTGGGATAATATTACTTAGATTAATAAATCGCTTAAATAAAATTACTTATAAAGCAGCAGAAAAAACAACCATGCCGCCGGTGGGATCCGAACCCACGACCTCCGAATATCGCGTCCGGTGCTCTTACCAACTGAGCTACGGCGACGGCTGTCCAATCTGCTGCTCTCGTGGGTGTGGGTATTTATGTTTATTTGGTGTACGCGAACCTTGAGAGTATATATATATATATATATATATATATATATATATATATATATATATATATATATATATATATATATATATATATATATATATATATATATATATATACTCTCAAGCACCGCTGGCAACACAAAAGACAGCCAGTACAACCGAAGGGATCTCGAGCAGCGTGGCGGCACTTCGTTTTTCTGTCACCTTCCTAGGCGGCATCAGGCGCGGCCGTCGTGGTTCGCCGATATATACATGCATACCCTTAAAGAGGCACTTATTGTTTTAAAACGATGGTTCAAATAACCGATGTCATCAGCTTGAATTATTCATACTTCGCGTGCCACGAGAACGAAATTCCAGCAGCTATATGCAACAGAACTTCAAGAGAGTGCGGGAGGTTTCTGCCTCCGAGATTAGTTATCCACTGTGATAGGAGGTCGCTGAATCTGAATTTACAACAACCAGCGGGAGCCATTCCGGGCATCAAGGGAGACTTGGTGGTATGTGTGCCGAAAAGATGGCTGCGTTAGGGCGCACCACGTTCCACGCAATCGTCCCCTCCTCCTTCCTCACCTGGGAGTTCTCGGCATTTCGTAGTCACGCCGTGACCTCGAAAGACACAGCAGAAAAAGCGGCAAAAACCTTGCAACACATCGGCGTTTGCATAATATATCTCTGCCCCCTGGCGCTTACGTGTATTTCATCTTTACTGTCCTGCTCTATAGAAGCACATACAAGCCAACTAGCACGCCTGAGTCGTATCGCCGCGACCTGCAGCGCATAATTGAGTTCAGTAGCCCGTGTCACCGGCGTCTCCGGAGGTTGGCGGCAGTCTTAGACCCGCAGTTAGCCACTCCGCCGGACGCGGCCCAGAAAGGAAGCCCCAACAATAGAAGCGAGGCCGATCGCGCAATGAATCAGTCATCTCGAAAGGGGAGCAATGCGTGAGATAGTGCTGTTTGTTGTGCCACTGTCACCCGAGTAGTGAGGCAACGGGAGAGACCCGAAGGGTCCTCGCCTACGGGGAAAAAGAAACGGGCAATAAAAACAGTAGGAGCCGCGTGTTGCAAGTGAGGTCTCGGGCGAAGTAGGGAGGAAGGGGGGGGGGGGGAGCGAATCGAGGAGACAAACTAACCGCGAAAGGCAAGCGAGGCAGGCGCTGCGATAGAGCCGTCGGAAACGGGTGCTTCCCTTCGGACTGGCCGTCCGGAACGACGCCGTGGATACGCTTCGAGAAACGATAAAAAGCTGCAGCAGTGGCAAGCGCGGACAGTCGAGGCGTCTGGGGCAGAAGGCTTCGCCTTCTACGAGCCCCGTGCGTGACGGTGCGTGGGCGAGAAAACCGCGACAAGTCGCCGAGGCGGAGTCGGAGACCGTTGCCTGTGGACGCCGTCAACCGAGGCATCCGTCTAGACCGGCTTCCGTGCACTAGCGTTCGCTTCTCGCCTTCCTTTGTCGCTGGGTCTCACTTTACCAATCATAGAGAGAGTGCCAAGCTGAATCTACTTATGCGCTCTTATTTCTTTCAGCTAGTTTGTCTGCGGTACAGGCTCTTGTTTATCGGATAACGATGCCTGCGTGCGAAACTTGCACCGCTGTCTATGGTAGCCGCGATGTCAGCGCAGTGGGTGAGGTATGTCGTAGCTTGAAACTACAGAATTCCATCTGCTGGCCTATGGCAACCTTATCCCAGGTACGCCTGACTCATGCTGCCCTTGAAAATGCGTCAAGGCCACGTTATTCAATGGGTCTTGTGTAGCGCTGTCGCAGAGCTCCGAACAGCTGCGAAGATGGCGATCGGATGAGCTTCTGGTGTGTCACCTAGGTTCGACAGCGTTAATTGTGCAGGTCACGCAGTTGGGGCTCAAGCGTGGTCTCCTGTTAACTGCATCCAGCGCTGATGATAGCTTCGTGATACCAAAGGCCACACCTGCAGCGTTGATTTAGCCGCTTCTGCGTCTGGATGCTGAACTCAATGACGTGGGATGGAATTGGCCACGGCGGCCGCGTTTCAGTGGAGGTTAAATGCAAAAACGCCCGTGTGCTGAGCAATGTCATTGCGCGTTAAAGAACCCCAGCAGGTTGAAATTAATCTTACCCGCTCCTCTATACGGTGACTTTCATGGCCCACGTGCATCTCTGGGACGTTAAACCCCACATAACGTACCGCACCGCAGCCTACTATACTCATAATGCATTCATCCATCATGGCTCTTCTAGGATACGGCACAAAAATTAGCTGCGGTTTAACTACTGCTGAACCTGGCTAGAGAGCGAAATCTGTGGTGTATCGGGCAAGTAGACGCAGCTTGGCATCTATAACGTTGAGTGCGTTTCGCACACTGGATAGGCAGCGCGCCCACCCTGCCACCCTGGCAGGCGGCAGTTAATGGTTGATCGCGAGAGGTTTGTCACCCAATGAACGCTGCGGCTTATTATTCCCCTCAAACAACGTCACAACGGAATGTCACAACGTCACAACGGAATTTCCATCGCCCGACATCTCGCTATTGTCCCGTAACTTACCGGCGAATCGAAAAGTCAAAGGTCAAGTGGTGCGACACCGTTGTGGACCACATATGGTAAGGCCTATAGCCACACTCGACATCTGGCTCACTTGAAGGTCAACCGGCAACGCACGGCGAAATCGGCTTTACCTAGCGTAGTAAAGCTTTCGCTTCAAAAGTCTGAGACTGCATGGCACCGCAGCAGTGAGCACAGGAGTGGGAACGCATGAGTGCATGCTCTCAGCGTCCAGCAGCAACGCCTGACGTTACCAGCAACGCATTGGAATGGGAGTACGAGAGCCGGCTTTCGAGGCTACGTGAAACGTTCTCTAACATTGTGAAGTGTTTTCTCGGATCAAGCTTTTAGAGGAAAGTTCACCACTTTCATTTGAGCAACTTGTCTGAGTGGTGCTGCATATGCTTCTGGCACACCTCCTTACGGCTTATATTTTCACTAAATCCACCCATCTGTTTATAGTCGACTTTTTAATAAAGTATGCCGTAAACAGCAATATTGTAATCAGCCAGTACTTCTTAAATAATTGTTTACTACTTTTGTTGCGAACTGACCTTATTAGCGCTATCTTTATTTGATCATAAAATTGTTTTCGTTCTCAGGATTTTCGACAGAGCATAAGTTACTAGGAATTTTTGAAAATTAACCATTATGTCGACCATTCTTACACCATCGCAACCCGAAGGCCTCGTAATAGAAAACGTTGAAAGCGTGTGTACAACTTTATCCTCATTTATATCCTGCGTAAACATTTATTGCTTATTTTACCTTGCTTTTATTTTATGTTATTGCTTCCTGCTGATATTTTTACGCAACATTTCAGTAATATCGCCAGAACAAACATTAAACTCACTTGATTGGAATCGATGGTAGAGCGAGGGCAGACAGATTGTTTCCTGAGTCCTGACAGCCACAAAGTGAACAAGGGAGGGAAAGTACCCTGAGGCTTTCCCCTGTCGGTTAATTTTGTGTGTATTAAACTCGTTTGTTAGATAGTTTAACTTTCTTGCTTGAAAGATAGTGGCGATAGTTTCATCAATAATATTATTTGGTTTCCTGCCCCTCAGTTCACTACAACGTTCTATTTTTTCCGCGTGTCATTTTCTTTATCACTAAATTCATTTCTGTATGTTTTTTGTTATTTTCTTCACTGTATTTTTTCGTGTTTGTCTAAGCTCTCCTCTTAGTACTGCATTGCAGGGGTCCTGCATACACCTACGCTACATAGTTTTCTTGACAACAGTAAATTCTATTACGTTTTTATTTATCCATGCTTGGGGAGCCCATACTAATTTCCTTTTCACAGTCATTATAAATGTTTTGTATTTTTTATATCGTGGCTTCGTTTTCTTGCTCGTGGTCGAATAGCTTTAGCGATTTCTAGTTGTATTCACCAAAGCATTCATCCGCTCTTTTGTTACAGAGAATATAGGAATAACCACAGTCTGTCTTCACCTCACTCATTTCATCGACCCTAAAATATGTCAGTGTTACAAAGTGATCCTTAGCTACGTTTCGTTTTATCTCGCTAACACTCCGAACTTGCTGCATACGTGAAGTGCCGCGAATATGCGGCATTCATTCTGTGCCGTTACTTTCAGCTGCTATAAATGCAATACGCGATCGATTCCCCCGCTGTCCACGTAGCGTGCATTTTTCGCTCCTCAGGCCTCTTCCCGCTATTTTCAAGGTTTACACTCATCCTGAAGCCTTATTTGCAGGAACCACGGTTCCTGACCCTACTCGGCTCCTTATAGTATGTTTCCTCCTGTTCTCCGCAAACATGAGACACATTATGCATACGAAACAGTGAAAGTGTATGCAAATTAGACGCTTCTAAGGGCTTTGTTTCGAAGGGCAAGCGGTAAGTAGACACTCATGGAAAGGTGAAAGTCGCTCGCCTCTCGGATGGCCTCTAGCCTCAGCCTCCGGAGACATCCTGACTGCATCACACCGAGTCCATGTATATATAAGCAAGATTTTTTTTTACTTTTGACGCTTTTTTTAGCACGACTTTTTTTTCATCATCGCAGAGTTTCTTCGCACACCTTCCCCAGGTAGAAAGTCTCACGTGCTAAGTAAGGTACAACTTAGGAAACAGCCAAGTAACGGCCAACGGAGACGTGGAAAAGTGATCATATCCCTTTGTTCTCTTTCTTTTCTATCTCTCCCTCCGTTCCCCTTCTCACGTGTAGGGTAGCATACCAGGCGCTGCCTAGTTAACCTCCCTGCCTTTCCGTCTTTCTCTCTCTCTCTCTCTCTCTCTAGGAAACAGCAGTTGGTAACAAAGTGGCACAGTCCCACAAGTCTCTAACTGTCACTATCACCATACGAACCCCATTTAAGTGTTCTGAAGGAAACAGGGGCGCAACAAAAACACACGGACATAGAAGTAGACAGGGACGAGCGCTTCTATGTCCGTGTGTTTTTGTTGCGCCCCTGTGTCCTCCTGAAAAGATATGAACCAACACGCCCAAATACAAGTACTTCTGAAGGAAAGCCTTTCTTTAATTTGTCCGGTTGCCCCGCAGGTCAGCAATGGCTTTCAGGAAGTCTCGTGGAACCCCTGTTCTGATGATGATGATGATGATGATGATGATGATGATGATAAATTTTTATGGCGCAAGGGCAGCTTTGGGCAAAGAGCGCCATGGCACAAATGTGTTGTCGACAACTCAAGGTGAGGTCAAAGACCCATTTCCCAAACATTTCACCCTAAAGAAGCCGAGCACCGGGCAGAGGAAAGCTTGTACCCGTTGTATCACCGGTGGCACTGGGGATCGAACCCCACACCTCCCGCATGCGAGGAGGATGCTCAAACAAGTAGGCCACCGCTGCGGTAGGAACCCCTGTTCTCTTGAAAGAAGTAAGCAGGACTCGCCCCTCTGCGTGGTGATATGGAGGCACATAACGCAAACGTATAAAGCACCGCGAGCCCCACGTGATTGTCCCAGCCGAAATTATGTAAGTCCTGTCTTATACATTCACGCCGGAGTACGAGCTGAGCCCATGCGAATATGGTGTAGTAGTGTGTCTTCAGACCTCTGCGGCCCCTTCGTGCGACAGGGTTGGTTGGGCGGACACCAATCGAATCGCTCACAATCTGGCACTGTAGAAAACAAATGCCTTGCAAAGCCAATTCAACGGGGAACAAAGTCTCGCAAACCTGTCCCATTCGAGACGGGCGATCTGCTAACTAAGGTGAACTCAGTGAACGCAGAGGAACGCAGCGACCGCGGGGAATGCGGGGATTTTCCGTCACGACATCCTACGATACAGAGAGCTACGCCACTTATCCCCTGCAGCACAGTTATCCAACTAAATAAAAAGACAATCTGCGGGCGGGGCTGCGACAAAAGCTAAAGTGATGATTGCGGAGGATAAAGAACTGGGAGCCAAGCAAGGCCTACAATGGCGGCTTTTAGCTGAGGGACGTTGATTCCTGCAATCGGCAGCGAGCAGCCCTGCGCGATGCGCGGCACAGACAGCGAAGCAAAAAGGAACTTATGGAGACAGGGGGATGGAGCACGGCGGCTAAGAGAGAGATGTTAATATTTTCTTTTTCATTTCGCTAATAATCGGAGGCTGTTAACCTCATAATCCTTGACGCGTCGGGTTTACTCCACTTCGGTGCCATTTCGCTTTGTTCTCGTATTTTCTCCTCGGGGAAGTCTTTTTTCCTATGGGACAAAAGACCTTAGATGCATCTAGATATGGGTGTCTACGTGTTACGCACATATGAGTAAGGAAAAAACCAGGGCGAACCGAACAACACGAGCGGCTGTAAGCAACACATCTGAAGGCAGCTAAAGCGGAGAGGCACACAAAGAACAGGAGGGATAAGAATCGAAGGGACTTAAGTCCGAGCAGCGGAGTTAAAAGGAGAGACGTGGTAATACAACACGAGAGTAGTAACTGTCGTACTATAGCCGTGCAGAGGGATAATCGGTGCGCAGAAGGGTCGTTAGTTTTTGGTCTCTGCATTTAATGGCCGTCCATGCGTCACCCATGGGACTGAGCGAAGCCATGATGAGCCGTCGAGTGTATTTGTCTGAAAAAAAGAAAACTACTCCTGATCTTACCAAGCAGACAGGAGACGCATTGCCACTGCATTGAGTAGCAGATCTTTGATGAACCAGCGCAAAGGACAACGGTCAAGTTTTTCTACTTGTCCATTGACCACCTTAGCGCTGTTTCATCAAAGATCATCGAAGACCAGCTGACCCAAGAGCAAGCGTTATTTGAGTTGTAGAGAAACCCGGTAGTTGCAAGCAGATGGATTTCGGTGGCAACAAATTTTGGGCCGGCAATTGTGGCCGCCATGAAAGAGGAGGGGGACCATGCGATCACGCGCTGTCATCAGTTGGATTTTTTATAGGAACATCGAGCTACTGATGAATTAATTACGTCTTTTATTTCTAAAGCATAACGCGCAGATTACTTCGCGTGTGATGAAAGCAGCTGGGCAATTAATACACCAGCTTGGCTTTCCGATTGAGGGGATGGCTTAATCTACTCGTATGGGTTGGTACACGTAGATAAGTGTGAAGCCTAATACGCAGCTTACCTTTCGTTAATAGACAACCGCGTGGTGCGAAGTAAACGTGCAGAGCCCTCCTATTTATAAGGTGGCGTAATGTACAGTGTTGGTATAGCAGGACATTTCAGAAACACCACACACGGCTTACCTCTCGCGAAGTGAAAACCGTGGGATGAAAAATTCATCCACATGGCTTTGCTACTGAAGAGGTGGCGTTATCCACCTGGCGTTTCACCTAAACTGTTCTGCAGTTGTTAAAGAGTCATTTTGAGTAAGAACAGTGCTTTATTTGGCATAGCATTCCTGCATTGCAGCGCATCAGAATACAGCTAAGACGTGCTAACTATAGTAGGCTCGTTAACTAGCACTGAATTGTTAACTTTTCACCTATTACCTGTAGCTCCTCATTTACAGAGAGCCATGTATCCCTCCATAAGTATTTGTCATACCAGTTTTATAATTTCGAGAATGTAGCTACCCTCGGCGCTATGACCCAACAATATGTGGCTATTTCGACGAGTTATGTGCAATCGAGGGATTGCTTTTCCTGCAATCTTCTCGAGCAACGCAATTATTTTGACGCGAAGTGGGCAGTATTTGTTGGGCTACAGCGCCGAGTGCAACTGCGTTTTCTAAATTGTAATAATTGATATGGATATTACTTACGGTGCGCTACATGTATCTCAAAAATAAGGAGACTGACTGTAATAGTTAAAAAGTTAGCTACTCAATATTATTTAACCAACCAGTTAGTTGCACGCCCTAGCTGTATTTTGATGCTTACATCGCGGACAAAGCTATGCCGAAAGAAGCGCTATTAAAACCCAAAAAGCCTACTTATTAAAATTGCAGAACATCTTAGTGAAACAATTAGTATAATGTTGGTAGACATAGATAGTTCTGAAGCACAACACACAGCCTACCTTTCGTCAGAAGAAAACCCCGTGGTGAGAACTAAACCAACAGAGCCTTGCTATTGAGGAGGTGGCGTAATGAACAGTGCTGGTACACCAGGATATTTCTGAAGCATACCTCAGCGCTCGCCTCTCATTGGATGAAAACCTGCACTTGAAGGCGTAAACGAGGCGCCCGCAGGAAACATATCAAGCTGATATTAATTTATAACTCAGAATAAAATCTACATTATCTTGTTTACCACCTGCATTCAACCAGACACGAACCTAGGACGATGATTTTATCAAGTGGTACTCTGTGCAGAGCCAAGCAACTAGTCATAGCAACAATGAGCAGTCAGCTCCCGAAGATGTCTACACAGTCTTTTTATTATGGCTTCGCCTGTGCAGCCAAGAACTACTATATTTTGTAAAGTACCGGCGGCGCAGAGTCTGTGGGAAAACAAGTGTACCCTGGATAGGCATACATTTACGAACGAATGATTCGGTGCCATGCTTGAGAAAACGCTCATTTCGTATTGAGTATTATACCCAATCTTTCATGACGAATGAATTCAGGTCAGTGCATCTTCAACTGTGACAGGTATCTGTGGCTTATTTGCAGTTGCGATTCTACGTTGTGATAGAGTGAAAGGTCATAGCTATCAAATGACATTTTCATAAGCGTGACATGCGCAAAAGACAACGATTTCGCTCTCGAACTGTTAGCTGCGCGCCCGAATTATTAGTTTGATAAATACCTCTATCTCACGAAACTAATGCGAAACTTCCTGATTTATATACATTAAATACTCACTCCACTACATGTCCCAAATTTGTAGCTAACGAATCGATAAATAATCCGCCGTAATTATTAAGCCTTCCTATTAGGCATCCAACAATATGCAGCAGTCTTTAGCTGCCATGACTCATGAGTATCGATGAGCAAAACAGGGAATACTGGTAGATCAATCGTTAGATATAGATGATGAAAAATAAAGATAACGACCTCATGGCAATCTTCGCGCATATTTGCTCTTCGTGTGCCACCGTGCACTAATATAACTAACCTGACTGAACTTGTTTAACCACTCAAGCTGTTGTGTCTCTTATACGTCAAAATAGACTAACCGTTAACAAACTAAAGGCATTATCTGACCGCTTTAAAGGTTACAAACACAATCGCAACAATACAATAAAATACTTTTTTTCCTTCACAACTGTTTCATTCATATCAATAGGCGTTCCGACCGGCAAGCCAGTGTGATAGCAGTGGGAATTAAGGCATGAGGGAAAGTCGTAAGGGAAAGTGTCTTAAAAAAACAGGACGGGCATGATCGCGCAATCGGCGCCACGGCCCTTTTGTCTCTGCTCTACTAAGTGGCACTCATGGGCGTCATAAAGCTACCGATGCGTACCCACGTATCGGCGGCCACATTGCAGACAGACGGTGTTAAGCTACGTCGGATTTCGCGTGGCCTTAGGAGTCTTTCAATACAATTTCCCTCGTAATCCGTTCGCTGCCGGATCACGTGCAGACCTCACCGGCCGGACATCAGTATTATTATTACCGCGGAGGCGCGCCCGCAAAACCCTCCTATAGGAGCAACCGTAAACGCCCATTCTGGCCGCGGCCAACGTTTGCCGCGGCGAGCAAGGGAGTAGCTGCTGTTTCCGGGAAAAATAAGCGAACGAGGTCCGGCCGACATCGCCTGTCGCCAGCAGCGACGCCTGTCGGTGGGTTCTGATCGAATAGCGGAAATAACGAGAGTCTGCCGCCGCGCCGCTGAGCGTGCGGCTTCGTTGAGCCGAGCGCGGGCCAAGCGTGCAGGCAGGGTCTTCGACGGTGTAAGCACACGCACGCGCACAGTAGTTGTGTGCCTCGGCGTTTTATTCACAGAAAAGAAGAATTCGGCAGGCCCGCATAATGTTTTTTTTTTTTTTTGCTCATGCCTCCCGGGGCAGCTTGGTGAAGCTGATAAAGAGACGCACCGGAGATTCGGTGATCGAAAGCACTGATATAATTGAGTTGGTTGGTTTTTATAGTTTATGCGCGGCAAGCAGCGTATACGTGGTAAAAATAAAATTTAAAAACTTCTGCTTCCGTGAAGGTAAGTATGTATGATGCAGTGAGGCGCAGAATTTTGACGGCCTGTCTAGAGTTACCCGAAGCAGCGGCATCATAGAAACGAAAGCAAGGTACGACGCCGGTATAATACTTCACAACTTAGCTGTGCGCTGAAACAGTATTGTTGGCAAAACACTTTGCGCAAGGCTCAAAAATGATAATAGGGAGCTTTGTAATGCCACTCAACGACCTATACGTATTAGCAATTTTTTTGCCGCTACGTTTCGTGGTACGCGTTAACTTTTGGCTGACCTTTATAGCTTCGACCATGTTCATACAACCCTCTAAATTCCCAACTGTTTCAGTTTCGCAGACCAAAGAGTACATCAAAAATGAAATTTTGATTTCTCTTTCTGACTAGAGTGTCGTGTGCCACTAGTGATTAATATAGAAGTGACGCTACGGTGGCGCAATTGCCAGCAGAATAAGCAAGGCTAATCCCACCTGTAGCATTCAAGACCTCAACTCAACTCGACTAGTTTTTCGGCTGAAAGTTTAACTTGGTCCTGCAGAGATGATGCACGCATGCTCAATAGTAGTTTTACGCGGCATCGCTAATCTCCCGTTTAGCGGAGAAACCGCTGTACTTGCTGGCGTTGGCTTGTCGACAAAATCCAGATTGATCGAGGTGGTCGTCATGTCACATGCTGATCTGTGGAATGAAAATTATTAAAACGAGGTAAATTGTGATTATGAGGAAATGAAGGATTATGAGGATTATGATTGGTATATGGGGGTTTAACGTCCCAAAGCAACTCAGGCTATGAGAGACGCTATGAGGATTATGAGGCCGTAGCATGGCTCAAATACATTATGAAACTTAAGTACGTAAAGTGAAATAATTACGCTGAAAAAAAAATTGCGGCAATTGGGAATCATACCCATCACCCTTGGGTTCGGAGTCAGACAAGCTACCCCTAGCCTACTGAGGCATGTTCGTTCGACTTGGGCAAAGAGAGAACGTGTGTGTAATTAGAAAGAACCACCGATTAAGAAATATAGCAGCAAATAATCACCAAGACGGAGCTTAAATGCCCCCCTAATTTACTTTTTATATAGCAGGTTTCTACGGAGGCGGAAAACCTTCTTTATTTACACATTTTTGCATTGGACGTATTGAGCGGACGTATCCTAGCTTCAGGAAGCCTTTAGGTGAGTCTGCTCTCGTGTCCAGCTCTACCAGCCGCTTGAGATGTCTGGTCGAAATTGTACAATTCAGTGTGCTGAAGGGAATTGAAAAGCCGTAAATGGTGATTCAATCGGCCGTCTACAGCAGGAATTTACGACAAATTTCGTCGAGGAATGTGAAAAGGCAGCGAAAAAATGTTACGCAAGATTTCCGAAAAACAGCAAACTCTCGAACACCAGTGACCACGCCTTCTCATGGAAACAGAGAAAACGTCCATAACTTAACAGTGTACTCCACGCTGAAGAAAGAAAAACGATAGCTACTTCTTGTTCCCGTGGAGTGAAGAGGGCTATAAAGACATGCTCCTCCAGTGCCCTATCCTCATTCCTGCATTAAAAATCATAATCTCTTTCTTTATGTTGCAGTCAGCGCGGAGACACAAACTCAAGTCTAGGACTGTTTCAGCGCGAAGACAGTTCTTGTTAACGCCACTGCTGCGATATGACTGCAAGTGCTCTCTCAGCTGTTTTTACAGCGGTTCTTTCAGCGCGCCTCGCCGCTCCCGCTCTACAAGCACCATACAAGACCCTCAGGCTTTTGTTCTTTACCGCGCACAGACGTGAAGGAGTGAAGGTGGTGCTCCTTGCGTGCGTCCCAGCGCCGAGGCCGGATTAGGATTAAGATGGATGGGCCGCATTCGTCGACGCCTTCTCGGCACTTTTTCACACTGGCCCGCCCTTTCGACGCTTTATTCCGCAACTACTGCTCCTCGCTTGGCGTCGCTTGGCCGTCATGGTCCGCCGGCGATGACGGATATGTTTATCGCCCCGCAAGTTTGAGGAGATGAGAAGGCGGACAGCTAAGTAGTGCAAAACAATGGCGAAGAAGAAAATAAAAACAAATATATGCCTCAGCGAAGCATGGCGTGCTCGCTAGAGAACAAAGCGAAAAGGCAACCTCTCCCCCCCCCCTCTCTCTCTCTTTCTCTTCACAGCTGTGTCCTTTTTAACCTCGGAACTAATCCAGAGTGAAGCCAAGCATAGTCAAAACGATTGCGAAGGACGAAATGTCTGCTATCAACGCAATTATGGCTTCGAAAATCTGTAAGTATATCTTAACTTACGAAAATAAAACAAGTAACCTTCTAGAAGCTTTATTTCTTTCTCACTGCTTTATTTTCGTTTCTCCTTCATGCTGTTTGTAAGGCATTTATTGGTTACGTTTGGTTTATTAGGGTTTAACGTCCCAACGCGACTAAGGCTATGAAGGACGCCGTAGTGAAGGGCTCCGGCAATTTCGGCCACCTGGGGTTCCTTAATGCGAACTGACATCGCACAGTACACGAGCCTCTAGAATTTTGCCTCCATCGAAATTCGGCCGGCGCGGCCGGAATCGAACCCGCGTCTTTCGGGTCAGCAGCCGAGTGCCGTAACCACTGAGCCACCGCGGCGGGGCATAAGGCATTTATTGTCTAGAAAACTTTATATATAATGCGGCTTCAAGATTGACGTTGCAAGGTTGCACGGCCATTCCTTTTTCTTTCTCGTTCCATTTAACCTGCGACAATAAAACGTGTGCCTTTCGGGTAGCATTATTTCTTTCTACTTTCTTTGCTCTTTTTCTTTATAGTTTTTATTACTCATTAATTCTCCAAAGGCCTTTGTATTTAATGTGTCTTCAAAGTTGCGGTTTCAAAGTTGCAAATTCGTTCTTTCTTTTTCTCGTTTCATTTTTCTTTCTTGTTGTAAACATTTTTTGGTGCGCAAAGAGATGCATTTCTCCCGGGGGCAAATCACTAATTGACCAGTTTGAAAAAAATAAATGTTTGCGATGTTGCACATATCTTCACTCTAAATGACGATAGAGTTCTGCGTTAGGAGTTAACGACAATTGCCGCAAACATTTACAGCACCAGCTTCGCTTGGCGTTAAAGGCCCACTCCCATATGGAGAAAAAATCCTGGTACTCAAGCTGCAGTTTCTTCACTCTTGCGCCACCGTCTAATTAAGCGAGCTTGATTTTGATGGTCTCATACAAAATGAAAGTACGATACTTTTTACTGAGACCTCTTTTCTTTAGCACTTCTGAAATTTCTTCTTCCTTGTGCTTATTTAGTACCACAACCTTGGAAGTGAGGGCGTAACAAAATAGAGCACTTTGTTTTGTGCATTTAGTGTCGAATCTATTCCGAAAAAAAATTCCTCTTTTCTCTCATGATGCTTGACGCGCGCTATTTAACTACTGTGTGTTATAAAGAGGGTTCGAGAAATATTTCTTGCGTGCGCCAAAATCAAGCGAAAAGTACGACAACGTCACAAATTTCGGACCTTTGTTTTACGAAGAAGCCCGCGTTCTGGGAACGAGAGCTGAAAGGAAAGTTATTGAAGTCCTGTGAAGACTACAAAGGACACAAGTTCGGCCGTTGAGACTGAATGGTACAACAATGGCATGACAATTAGGGTCTCGGTATGCTGCCTCTGGGTCATGAGGAACGTCGTAGGGAAGGACTCCGGATTGTAATTGTTATCACCTGTGGTTCTTTTACACGCACTGAGATAGCTACTGAGCCACCACGGTGGGTCAGTAGTGCGAAAAATTCATTCCAATACCAAAACATTACTGAATTTTATCTATGGTTTCATAACTTCTTCATAATTGCGTTTTATTTTTTTTAATAAATATTTCCTGCCCGTAGATTCTGTTTGTGCAGGAGGGCAAATACAGTCGTCCCACCTTAATATGAACACTTTGGTTCCAGAGCAAAACTGCTCATTGAATTATTCATCCTTATAACAGATTGTGAAAAACATTTATTCAGGAAAAAACGCTATTGAGATTTTCGTACGCGCATAACGCTCTTTAATTAAGTCAAAATCGAACAAAATCCTTGCAAACAGAACATTATTCTGATGGCAACTATCTTAAAAATGCACCGTAGCGAGTTATTTTACATATCATCGCGTTTCTTGGTAGATGCCATCTCTCTTCGTTTGGTGACGTATGTCTCAAGAAGTATTAAAGTTGATGGCAGGTGCTTCACGTGGTTGGCAGAGCCGCAGAATCCGCTCAACTACTATTATTCAGAAGGACGCAAAAATGCAACGCAACAAATAAAAAAGTGCGCCGATTGTGCACCTTGGCACTGTATAGCATAAAACGAAATGTCATCACTCAAGCTTTCTTCTTCATTCAAAAAAGAGCGAAGGAAATATTTTTTTTCGATAATTCAAAGTTTTATTCTCATCGATGTCCACATTAACGCGGCGAAAACACATTTGCCATTTGCCATTGTGTGCTTCGTGCATTTTCTCCCCTTCTGTTTTCCGAGCAATGAGCTATCATAACGATGAAGGGTAAAAAATTCAAACCATTTGGACCTCAGAAATATTTTCTTTATTTCGTGTAATCCATTTCAACGGTGGTTCATCAACGTATACGGCTGTGTATCCACTTGAGAGGAGAGGTGATGCCTTTCCGGCGCCTCAAGTTTTTGGTGCTGGGCCTCTAATCGATAAGGAAAGTGCTAGCCGGCTCTGAAGAGGCATGGCAACATTTCCTTTATATTCACCTACACAAAGAGCTTCCGCGAAATACTCGTTTAGCAATATTTGCTTAAGTAAAGCGCATTTAATTAACCGGTAATCAGCCGGTCTCCGGCGATAGGAATTCGCTTGGGAACACTTTAACAGCGACGGGAAGCCAAGCACGCTCCCTCATGGATGCATTCCACTATGCACAGACTTTGGCACATACTCAAACAGCACGTGGATTCCCACGCTTGCAAGATTCAATGGACGCATTCAGGAAGAAGCTCAGAGACTGCACATTATCTGCTTATTCACTGTATGTAGCTGCTCTGTTGAGTGGCAGAGAGGAAGTTAAAAAGTGATTTTTTTTAAGTTCGGATGTCAGCTTTCCATGTTTAAGAACCTTTATCCTTTAAATAAAATGAGTGCACTAACGAGATGGCTCCATAAATTTTAAGGTAGATTCTACAGGCTTCCTCATTATTCTGCGTGCGAGGTGGGAAAACAGTTTGGATGAGTGCGCTGTCGAACTGTTGGGCATTGCTTTTTTTATGCGCAAAGCAACACTGCCTCAGGCAACCAGAGGCTCAGCACGACGCCCTTGGACATCTGGTTTAGTTTTATTTCTATCGCAGAGAAAAGATAATCCCTTTTGCATAACCTGACTGTACTTCTAACACATGCTCTTGGAAGTGTTACAGTTAGCTGTCCGCGTCAGGCGTACGCTTGAGTTTAATTATTTAGTTTCTGGTTTTCCGACATGACAGCTTTCGCGCCGGCGCCTAGGTTGCATAAAGAGGGCTGTCGCAAACGCCGGAAGTAACAACAGCGTCGGGGACTTGAGGAATTTTTTTTGTTTTCATCATAATTTTATGCGGTCGTTCCTCGCCAAAGGTCTGTCACGTTTCTCGGCTAGGGAAGTTTTTGGGTCTCGAGGAACACGGAGTGAAAAGCAGAGAGCTGCCATCGATGGATGCAAGGCCTTTCGTCTTTGTTTTCCAACGTGCGTTAAAAATTGTTCATCTTAGCTTGGCACCACCTGCTGTTTTTTTCTATTTTGTCTGTTGCCCACTTCAGTGACGCTTCAACTGGCGCTTTTATGCAATCGGAAAATTACACCCCCTCCCCTGCCCTTCATTATCCTGTCCTGGAGTGGAAAAAAAAATATCGAAACGTCTACATCCGATATGCGTCATCTGCAGCAAGCCATTTAGGTGCGTCTTCGAAAAAACGTTTTATGCTTCTTTTTTGCAGGTAACCAGATTCTAAAAATTCTACGAAACTATAAGCAACGATGTGAGCGGAAAGCCCAGTTCTCCGAAACCAGGTAACAAGACGGAGTTGGTTGGAGGAGAGGCTGCAGGAAGTGTCAGTACAAAGGGGCACTCGCACGCGTCAACGAGCACACTAACAACACTGCCCTGGGCTGTCTATGAAATAGGGAGTAAAAAAATGTACTGAAGAATTAACTTTAAGTTGGCCCCAAAACTTCGGAGCGTGTGCCTTCTTTTTTTTTCCTTCCTTTTTACTTGGAGACCGGTGTGCTTCGCCGACTCGACGATGATACGTGGCACTGAAGTTCGGGGCTACAAAGTTTCTTCTGCGTAGTCTGGCGGCCGTCATTCCTCTGGGCTGTTTTCAGAAGGAAAAACTAACACATCGTTAAAGCCGATGTTCGAAAGCAGCCGTCCGCAAATTAGTGTTCGCTACTCTGCTGGCTAACAACAAAAGATGGACGTCACGCTATTTTCAGCCAAGCTAACAAGTTTAATTATGCAGACCTACAGAGCCCGCATGCCAACATGAGCTGAGTATTACACTCAGGAGGAGGCAGAGTGCGCTTGACCTCTTCAGTCTTAAAATAAACGTAACAAAACTTGTACGCTCGGCGTATAATTCTCAATAGAGAGTCATAGCATATCGTTACCATGTTTACGTTACCGTTTACCGTGTTACCGGACGCCGGACTTTCCGGTCAGCGCGGCGCACGCCAGAAGACGTTTTAACGTACCGTCTCTCCCGTAACCAGTTACCGTAGGGCTAAAACGAGTGATGATGATGGCTGATGCCCAGCTTTTAATGATAGAAAAAATAGATGCATTGCAATCTTTTCTATGAAGTGAAATGCTACACTTTAATAATCTTTTTCTCTGCATATAAAGACGTACTGACTACACTTCATCTAACAGCCGACTCAGCGGCTTTTCAAATGCGCCCGTGAAGCTGGACACCTTTGCCTACCCTGGCCAGTAGAAAATTTCACTACGTAGACCTCAGTAAGCTTTCATACACAGCGCACATTGCGTTGCGAGCGCTGTAAAAAAAGCACAACTACGACACCTATTCGCCGTGCTGCAACGTCGCTTCTTTATGTGTTTGGATGTGAACACTGTGGCGCCATCTAGTGGCAGTAAGTTAAAGCGCGCCAACACCGGGCCGGAGAAACTGTTTTTATTTTCTGAAATTACTGATGAATATACCAAGACAATTACCAGTCTTTTTTTTTTCGAGGAAAAAATTATGAAAATATAGAAAAATGTTAAATCGGGCACGAAACGGAAGAGCTGCAGTATAGTCGTTGCTATTTGGCTATGTACACGACTTATAGTCAGGCTTAACTGCTCAAAAATTGGCAAATAATCTCAAGAACATGGCCTAGTTGTTACTCAAACCTCAACGTATGAGTGAGAGTTTGCAAATTAAAAGCGAATGCCTTCATGTATAGCGAGAAATGGCGCCGAAGAACGCGGCGGCGGTGCTGTATTTGGTTCGAAGCGGCCGTGCAGGCACCGCCATGTTTGTTTACAAGCGAGCGCTAACTCTCCGCAACGCTAAAAGGGATTCCGTAAAGTGTTTGCGGACCGGTAAGTGGCGGTGCATGCGCTGACGTCACTTGCCGAGCCCGGTAAACGGTAACGTAAACACGGTAACGATATGCTATAACTCTCTAATATTACGTAGTACTTGTCAACGTTTCCGTTTTCTGTTAAAGCGCGTCACACAGGTGTTCTATCTAACGCAGTGCTGCGAGTTTTTATCCGAGGCAGAAAGAGCAACAGACGTGAGATAAAGCTCTCTAAATGAGAGCAGAGATTTGTGCCGAAGCGTCCAAAAGCTGTGGCATAACACTCTGCGTAGGAAAGCGTGTTTAGCGTGAGAGCGGCCCTGGACAGAAGATGAGCGGCAAGTGCATAAGGAAGGATGTCTAAAAAGAAAGCAAAAAATGAAAAGGTGGTCATGTAAATTCAGAGCATAGCTAGGTATTCACGAAAACAAAAAAATTTATAATGCTTCTCAGAAAATCCAGAGTTCTGATGACCGGCTCAAAAAAAAAAGAAGCAGTAAAGAACTTTGCACCGTTGCGAAATGCGTGTCAAGGGTCCGAAATACTTTTCATATAATCAGTTGCACCTCATGGCTATTATCTTTCATTTAAAAAAGTAATAGAATCTCACGTTGGTATAGGCTAGGCGTTTCGATAAAACATAAGCTGCTATAACTAAACTGATCCTTGCACAGTAGAGATTCGTGGCTTGTGATAAATGTATAACGCGGCATTTAAATTGAATTCATTACGATGAACACACAACACGAACTGATGAGGGAAGAAAGCTTTGCCGTCTAATCAAAGTAAATGGTGTGAGGCAACGCCAGGCATTTGTGAGGGGTATACAGCCTAAAAATATTGTCACTTTCAGCAACTGAAATTCATTTGTTTTAGCAGAACGTTATTATCTAATTTGACTCGTAGCTTCAGTTACTTATGATTAGCTGTTAGTGCGTCTCAGTGATTCGCGTAAAACATTCATTTTTACTGAATTGCAACAAACTTGTACATACCCAACAATTCTGGATAAAAGTATTTTTGAGCAGGGAAGAGTTTATCAATGCATTCTTTTTATGTATCGTAAGATTTTCTATACCAATGAATATATCCGCAGATCTCCCGTCAGCAGGCTTGTATTTTTTTTTTGCTATTAACCTTTTTGGTATCTTCAAAAGCCTTCCCCATTGGTTGCCTATGGACTGTAAACTGTTCGATGTGAGCTATGAAAAAACTTTAAAAGAAATATTTCGCTGCCCATCGAGAGAGTGGCCCATTACCTTCAATATTTTCTTTACAGTACCTCACAGTTCTCTAATAATGAAAATGTTTGTCCAAGAATGTAGGGCATGTTTAGTGAATAGAAGCCAGTGTGCAGATATGCAGTCTCCGGTCACACATATGCGCTCCATAAAGTACCATCGCCGCGCTATTACCAGTTCGTCAGTAGTCTGTTTCCGCTAATTAAAAAACTTTTAACCTCTTAATTCAAAATCTGCGAGCTGGTCGTGGTGCGGAGTTTGGCTCATCATAAAATCAAGCTATAGCGTTTCTACCATAAACAAGATTTCACATCCGGAGAAATGCTACAGTCAGCCTACATCTGCACTTCTTTTCAGCGCTGACAACCTCTACTCATGGTGGCTACCCTGAAGCTCCAGATAAACACAGTCAGACACCTGTTTGCTCATAAAACCTCGTCTCACAGTGGCCTTTGTTGTTGAGACTTCTGAGACTCTTCATAGTATCCTACAATTATTTGGCAGCAAATACAGTTCACAACAGTGGAACATACTTATGTGCGTCATGCATGCGTAGCATGCCTTTGTGTCATGCCTGCATAGTGTGACGCGCCTCTGTAGAGAGCCCATGTGGCATGCCCCACAGGCATCTGCGTATGGGATTGCCTATGGGTCTCACAGGACCTCACACGGGATCTTTAAACGCCTTGATCACCTTCTTCGCGCATTCAATGTGAAGATTAGAAGGCAAATATAGCACCAATGGGATTTGGCATATGCGCATGCGGAAAGTGATTGCGCGTCACCTCCAGCTAATATTTTCTTCTGGCTTCTTAAGTAGCCATCTTAGTTACGCATACCTCCATTGACAGACGGAAAATTTGCTCCTTCGTTCCTTCATTCTCTGCCAGCGTTCATATCAACTACATTATTAGGTATAAGTGAAGAATCCTTCACAACATCTTCAGCCCACGTTTATTGTGGAAGACGTCGGCTAAATTAACTGCACCGTACAGCTGCCAGTAGCAGACTTTAAGCACAGCAGCACAGCGACACCCTTCTAGCAGTGTGCACGAAATATGATGCATTCGAGGTGGAAGCAGTGTGCTGAGAAATATAAAAAAAAAGATTTCGTGCAAAAGTCCAATTTTTCCTTTTGTGAGCGCCTAACTCCAACGACGTCTGTAGACCTGCGCTGTGTCGCGTAAAGCGGAGGTTCTAAACAACCTCATGCAGATGCAAAGGAAGGCTGTAATTTCCTGCAAGGACGTGCGAATATGAATTTCACAACGATAGCTGTTAAAGCCACGTTTCCCATTTGTCCGACGTAGTTACACATGACGTCATGACATCGCGCCATACTGACTGGATAGGTGGAAAAAACTTTATTTGAGACAAACTTAAAGTGCTCCTTGACCCTTAGGGGTCACTGGAATGACTAGTCATAATAGAGTGACGTCACGTATGACAGTATGACAGCATGCCTTGGCCAGGATGCCAGTCACTGATTGGTCCCAACAAAATGATTTAACTCGTAGCGTCATGACTTCATTCACACTCCTTCTACCCCTGCACCCTATCTTCGTCGCTGCGTCTGCAACGCTGAACATCGGCCTTGTATGCGTAAGCATGGTAGGTGGAAGAGGAACCTGCGTAAGAGTGTGAGATGCACAATCGCGGGCGTGACGCACTCCTACTCTACACCCTAGCCCCATACTCCCCACATTCATTTTCCACCCCCACCTTCACACCCTTTGTGTCGAACTCGCATTGTAGAAAGTAACAAAAAAAGTGTAGAAATCCCGTGCCTAACACACCTCACCATTGGCCGAAATTCGATGAGGTGCATCGCATAGCTCTGTCAACAGCAGGCGACCAGACCTGACCACTGGCGGCTATTGGCTGCGATATGCAGCCAAAATGAGGTCCGGTCGTCAACCACCCAATGGCCGGGTCGCTTACCACAGACGCTTGAAAGTCGCGGGTACATCTGAGTGACCACTGAAAGAGTGACTGAGTGAGGAACACTAAGTGAGGACCAAATGGACACGAAATGGACAACGTAATGTGGACAGCTTATAGAATACGGCCCCTGTAGCGACAAGGGGACACATGCAGCTTGCTTAACTTTCCCTAGTTTGAGGTGTCGGTATACCTCCACGTTGGTAATGGCAATGTCGCCTTCATACGGCCAACTTATCTCCGCTCGCACATTTCTTCGTGTGTCGCCTACATTAGCGGCGAAGGCACTCGCGTGAGTTTCGCACAAGTTCCATGGCAAGTGACAGCAACAGCTGCTTTCATAAATTTTGCAAAATAGCGGCTTTCGACAGAGCTGTAAGATTGCAGATCAAGCGTCAACGCAGCGGGCACTTTGCACTGCTCTCACGGAAGCAGTGAGATGCGCGGTGCGTGTCATCCATTGGAGCAGCTTATCTCTGTTTCCACCGCTTTCAGCAAAGCATGGCGAAAAAAACGTTGAGGGCCATGCATCCCTGATTTGTCACTCTGCGTCGCAGACGGCTGACGTCAATCAGCTCTGTCCTCAATGACAGTAGTATTTTGCGAAAATACTAGGAAGTCCAATTAGAAGTCACGGCTTATTCACACCAAAACGCCTTTAACCGCCGCTACATGGCAGGCCGGACGGTTCGCGATGACGCTGGTCGAGTGTGGCTGTCACTAAACCTTACCAAAGCTTAACTGCCTGCTAAGAAGACTGATGATCACAAACGTACTTTCATATAATTTATTTGTATCGGATGTTCGTGTCCTTTCCGATATTCGAAATGCCTAAAAGAGAGACCTTTCGAAAAAAATGTGAATAATAAATTGTTAGCGTTTAAAAAATAACTAAAGTTTCGAATATTCACGCACACACCCATAGTTGCTTGTAATTCTACGCAGAAAGATGCAACCTACCACAGGGCCTTCCAGCGGAAATCGGAACCTCTCATAGCAAATGTTTCGTCAGGAAAAAATAAGGTGCATGCCTTGAAATTTCACTATACGTTCATTTGCCCAACAGTGATTGTTTGTTATATTCTTGCACAAGCAGTAAATGACTGCTCAAACTTCGGCATCTCTAGGCATCCAAAACCCGCAGCTTATTATTTGCCTCAGGTCCGCATGTGTAGTCAAGCGCGCAGCGTTAGGAGACGCGGCATTAAAGTGATCTTCACGACTTCCATCCAAGTATTTGGCATCGAGAGTGCTGAATCTGCCGTTTTGTTTCCGGTCACTTCCGGCCTAGGAAGTGACGCCTTATGACAAAGTTGTAAAAGCATGCGTCGATGCGCTTTCTAAAAGTATTGCCGCACTCGGATGATGTTTTACCGCCTCGAGCAAAATTCGCAGGAAGTTCTGCGTCGTCTCGTCTCGCGTGTGCGGAAGTTCAGGTCGTGACAGGCTGGGCTAAAAAACATAATCTTTGCCCAGCGGATGTGTGTTCACCAGCAGAAACTTATTTCGACACAAGTCGGGCGTCAGAGTTCTGACGGAGCGTGTCGGTGATTCCAATATCGCAACTCAAGCGAGAAGAGTTTTGGTGCTTCACGGCGGGCACAATTTCCTCAGCTCTCAGGGGCGGGGGGGGGGGGGGGGGTGAATTCGGGAGACACGTGGAAGAACAGAGATGCTCTTGAGGTGAATGGAGGAAGAAGGAAGAAAGAATGAAAGGCCAGCGAGTGTAAAAGCAAAAAAAAAATGTGATTGCCGCTGTGGTCATGTTTGCTAGAAATAGCCATCTTGCAGGAGCCCTCTCAAAAAGGAGACGTCAAAACCGTGAAAAAAGAAAGCAACAATCATGTTCTTTTTTTAAAAGCACAGTGATTGCGGCGTGCTTTCCTGGATGAAATAACATTTGAGCTTACGCAATGTTTGCGCAAGACGTTTGAGTGACTGCCTGCCAGAAAAGTGTTAGCGAATAACGACAACCTGTAAGACACTATGCCAACCATCATATCCATCGAGAAAGCCGCCGGCCAATGCCGAAGCGAGCTTAGGTAAAAAGAAGATTTATATACTATACTGCCTCAATGATACGTCAGATACTGTACTTCTGCTGGATTTTTTTTTTTCAGAGACATTGCCTTGTTGCCTGAGAGAACAGAAGGAGTAAGTGTAAGAAGGGCAACCAGGGTAAGTGGCTTAAGCAATGCAGGAAAACTGAGATCTGGGCTATTTGTACATATTTAAGAAGACGCCAGTCAAGCACATGAAGAACAAGAAAGAGAGGCACCCACACCACGACTGGGGTTAACAACTGTGCTTTCCTGAAGCAAATACACGCCATAGAAAGACTAGAAGGGCATGCGCAGAGCAACCTACAACGATCAACCCAGAATGATAGAAATGAGATAGACAACAAAAATTATCGGAAAAAGAATTTTGGTTTTTTAGCTCACTGGTGTTGGGTTCGCTTCCTATCTCCCGTCTATCATTGTCAGTTGATTGTCGTGGGCTGCGCTGCGCATGCCCTGCATGCCCTGTTAGCTTTATGGGGGACGTATTTTCTTCAACATAGCGCACTTGTTAAGCCCAGTTCTTTACGTGCGTGTCTCTGTATTATCGTCCTTCCTCTGCTTGATTGGTTCCCTCTCAAGGGTTAAGCGAATATATAGACAAAATCTCCCGGGCAAATACAATAGGCGTCTGTGATGCGGGCCACGAGTCCGCAGGATGTAACCTGGAAGGAGGTCTTGACGACTTCCGGGACATGTCAACAAAAGACGCCGGATATCCGCTTCCTGTGCGGAGCAAGAACAATGCGCACACGTGGTGCCCTACATAGCACGGCGGTTGAGGAAGCAGACATCTGTGACCAGGCAAGGAAGGCTGAGGGGTGAGGAGGGAAGAGAAGTAGACATCTCCCACACAACCCTTCCGCAACAAAATCTCCTCTAAGAGAGTGGCACCGCTGAAGAGATAAGAACCACAAGAAAGTACTAAAGCGTGCCTTAGGTGCCTACGAGAGGTTCATGGTGAAAAAGCAGCTGAGTCCCAAGGACCTGCTATAGCTTAGAGACAGAAATAGAGGAACAGAACACCGGAAAGAATGGGTGGTTAACTAGGCAACACTCAGTATGCTACCATACACGTGAGAAAGGGAACAAAGGGAGATAGCGGGAAGCAGCAGAGGTGTGGGAAATCGGTTTTGCACATGTCCGCGGGTTCTGCACATGTCCGCAGGTTTTGCACATGTCCGCAGGTTCACAGGGCGCTGACTGAAAGTTTAAGTCTTGAACTCAACGCTGATTCCTATAAAAAATTCGATAGCGCCTTCACAGTTTTTTTTTTTAGATGAAGGTTTAGTCCAACGCCCCAGAATCTTGGCTTCTGTAACTGGACGAGGACCCAAGCGGCGGAAAGTGGCCGCCAGGATGACGCGCTCACACTCAAACTAAGGGCAGTCACAAAGTAGGTGGCTAGTCGCCTTATCGCAGACGTTGATCGCGTGGTGGAGGGGCTGTTATTGCGATTAGGTAGGAGTAGGAATTTGTAAACGCCACTCTCAGCCACAAACGACGCATCAGCGTAGCATCGCAGCGGAAAAGGCTGGACGGTATATTCATGTGAAGAAAAGGGTCGAGGTGGTGCGAATGGAGAGCCGAGCCTCCGAGGGTAGACCATGACACTAAAGTCACGTTTCGGGCAAGCATTGGCAGATGTCCTGCTGCTTCCGCTCTTGCCAGTGGTATCCGGACAATACTGGTATCACTGTCGGCCGATCGACCTGCATCGTGAGCTGTCATTTCCGACAGTTCCGCTGTGTCTTGGCAGCCACTGGAAGATGATGTCAAGACCTGTTTCCAGTACCCGACGTTGTTGGCGTCTTATCTCCTCTACTATTTGCTGGCGGTCGCCATGGCGTAAAGCATATTTGAGACACTTTAGTGCTGCTTTATAATCGCAGAACGTTAGCCTATTTATGGGCGTTTGTTGACCGATGTATTGCACAGCCTCACAAAATGCAGCTAGTTCTGCCCATGTAGAGGTTGTCCTATGCAATATTAGGAGGTTAATGCTGCCCTGTCTCTCCGGAACGAACACACCGCTAACTGAACTAGTAGACGAGACCGAGCCATCCGTATATACGTGAGCACGGTCACTCTACTTCGGGTGGACTAAGGACAATCCTTAAGGGCGAGCACTGATAAGTCCGATTTCTTTGCTATCCTTGGAGTCACCAGGCGACACATTGGCCCCGCATACTGCGGAGAGGAAGGTCGTGCCACCGAGGTGAACTAGGATCGGATGAATGACCCGTGTGCTGCTATAGCGCTTGAAATTGCAGCACGCAGTCTGTGTACTGTGTACGGGAACGGGCACTTGGGGATGATAAGGAATCCTTGTAAGATGATGTGGCGACACACTCTGCGCACATTTCCGCGCAGCCTCCGCCCTGTTATCATCCGGCCCAGCGTAACACGGCCACGCGCTGGACTGCGTTACCGATAAAGCACAGCGCCACCGCTGCGTCACCCAAGGCACGCGTCACCAACGGCGGCTACAAAGGCTGTCCGGCTGGGAAGAGGCCTGTTTTCCTTCCGCTACCGAGACGAGCGTAGCGTCGGTATGCTCGTCCGCTGCCGTCGCTAATAAACAGTTACGTTTTATGTTGGGATTCATCCTTCGACAGAATGGCATCCCACATCTGGTGACAATGACATACCTGTATGTGTATTCGCAGAGTTCCAAGGGCAATATAAGCCGAAAGTGTGTGGTCCTTGGCGAGTCGGAATGTTGCAGCTGTCGATGCGCTCCGAGGGAGACCCAGGCATGTGCAAAGGGCCCACCTTCTACGGTCTGGAGGGCATGCAAATTCATCTTGCACGTGCTTGAAAACACGGGTATACTGTAACGCAAAAATCCAATTAAGAGTGCTCTGCACAGCTCAAGCACTGACTGAACAGACGAGCTCCATGATTCTCCGCCAAACAATTTGAGTAAATCGGCGATAGAGGCTAGTGTTTTCGTCAGAAAGGTGCAGTGGAGGATCCAGATAGATTATGGTCTATGAAAACCCCTGAAGAACAGTTAGATGTACAATAGGAAATCGTATGGCCGTCGATAGTTGCAGATAATGAGTCATACATTTTCGTGTAAATGCCACTATAGTGTACTTCTCGGCTGAGACACTCAGACCTTGCTCTCGGACATAGGAAGAAGTTATGGTTGCTCCCCACTAAGTCTCGCACGCACCTGGAGACGTGTCAAAGAGGAGGCCAAAAGGCGGATGTCATCGGGGTACATAGAGATGTGAACTGTATTAGGGATGTTCTCTGGGAGGGCGATGGGTGTCAGACTGAACGAGAAAAGTAGAGCTGAGAGCACCGCCTTGGGCCAATCCTCGGTAGGTGTAATGTACAGAGGTCAGGCCGTGCTCACAGCGCACAAAAGATAATCTTTTGGTGAGACAGCTTCCTATTCACATAAACAACCGACCACCCATCCGAACAGTCTAGCCCGTCAAAGATGGCTTCATTAGCCACGTGGTCGAAGGCACCTTTGGCATCAAGAAAGAGAGTCACGGATTTGCGCTTCAGGCATTTCTCTTGCTGCAGCCCAGAAATGAACCACCGAGTCCTGTGATCTTGTAATGGATCCAGCGACCAGTAAATTAGGCGTGGCAGTAAGATAGACCCATTGACCGTAGCGCTCGTCTAGTGGTTTCAGCATCCGCGTCGCATGCGGGAGATGCGTAGTTCCATCCCCAGTGCCACCTGGTGCCCACCGGTTTCCACTGGGTACCTGCTTTCCCCTGGCTGGTGCTCGCCTTAAAGGCACAGCGATCCCGGAGTGTCTGGATGATGACAAGATATCTCCAGAGAAGCTGAGTTGAGTGTTTTTCGGCTGAGATGATAACGTATGAACGGGATAACAAATTCTGATAGCTGGTATCAAACAGCCAAATAATTTGTTCGTTTATGCAGCCATCCTCTTTGTCTAATTAATACAAGCATTTCCGCTTTGTGTACTGAGACAAAAAACACCGCACTCGCACACACAAAAGAAAACGGAGACAAACAGAAGGCGACAAAGCTGATACGCGCAGCACCGACTACGTCGATGACGGAATGACAAAGCGGAACCATGAATTCATCGCTGGGCTCCGTGGCAGTGAAACTAAAAGAGAAATATTTCAGTGACGGAGGGGTCACGAGTTAACGATGAGCAGACAGCGTGCCAAGGAGTTCAGTTTGCGTCGGTTGATAAACGATTTCAGCATGCGGAAACCGTGCCTTCCTTCGGCGGTGACGGTTTGCGCGAGTATCGTCGTCATGCAAGGATAATCATGCGTTCCAAGGATCAAGTGAGAGCGACAATTTTTCTTACTCCCCCACCGAACCCACCATTCCTTCTGTCATCGCCATCCTCCAAGCCAAATAAATGAGGAAAGGAGAAAAGGGAAGACGAATTCTCCCGTTTTATAAAGCATTCAATCTATACTACAGCGCACCAACATCATAAGCGGCTGTGACCTGTCTAGACGGTACACCCCCCCCCCCCCCCCCCTCAGTGCTCGGTCGCCTTTTTCTCGCCTCCAACGCACGCTATGCGCAGCGGCCCTGTTTCTTCGCGTTCGCGTTTGTTCTTTGCGTTGATTTATCACCATCCCTTGCAACCGGTTTGCCGACAGCTGTTCCGGAAAGATTCGCGGTTTCCGACAGGGCCACCGGTCCTGCCGTCTACGTCGTCGCTCATGTCAAGCGGAGATATATAGACGCACTTTATTCTTCTTATTTTTCACCGGCTTTTGCGTGTTTCATATTTCTCGTACCGGTGCCACGATCGCATAGCGATACAACATTGCTTGATTATCTAATTCCTGACATGCAGAGCTTTCCGGATGGATCAGTCAAGTCGCACGCTGTTTGTGGTGTTGGCGGCGCACGCGTGAACATGGAGATCAGCACATTCGATGTCTGCCTGGCGCATTCGGAACGCTTATTGCGGTTCCTCACGCGATCTTTGTTCGGACTCTCCGCTTCACAACTTGGTTGGGGCAAGGATTTCCCGTGATATGGAAAGGTGTCCTAATACGGCAACCCTTCTTCCACCAAAAATTTCGTTCTGACGCAGCTATACACAAGAGTGACACGTTTTTATTTGGTAATTATACAGTGTGGTTTCGTAGAATGGTGCAGGCGCTGAGAGAAATATGGAAACTATAATATTTTCGCCTGGGCCAGTCGGTTCATTTTTGAATATAATTAATTGCGCGAATAAGACAAGGACAAATGAACAACACATGTGGCATGTACAGTGAACCCGGTGGCATGGGCAGGACACTTTATTTTTGAATACTTTTGCTCGTCTCAATATGGATTTTGTAAATGATGTATGCGCACTTCTTTCCTTCTTGCCTTTGTCCCACAAGTGCTCATTTTCAAGAGGGAAAACTCTGCTGGTGCGCATGTACAAGATGAAAAGAGGGTTTTTGCGGTAAAACTGGTATTGCACCTTGGTGAGAAAGAAAAAGGTAGAAATATTGTGGGTGCACATACACCTGGACTGAAAAACCAGAATAGGTTTTCGCAGTAAGACCAGTGGGCTGTACATTTAATAACAGTCATAGCAAGTACAACAGTCAACTAAACCGCTTTATCAGCAATTTCGGTTTGATTGCACGTAGTCTGTAGGATTAATGTACATCCCAGCCACTTACCCAGAAATTCCAGACAAAAACAATTTTTAACGGGAAAGAGTGTATGAACGCAATTTTTTCATATACTGTAAGCTTTCACTATAACGATCAATGTATCCGCAGATTACCCCTTGGCAGGCTAGCAATTGTTTTGCTATTAGCGTTGTTGCTATCGACAAAAACGTTCCCAGTAGGATTTCTATGGCAGCCTTGACTACTGTTGGGAATGGGTTAGCGACATCGGCGCCTCCGGTGTGGTGTCGGGCCCAAGTCAACATAGATGCCAAGTTGTGGGAAGACTAAGAGCTTTATACAAAAGGTTAAAAGATTGACATATTGCGGATTGTCGACAAGTGAGAGCTGATACATGGTGGCGCTCTGTACAAGTAGAGCAAAAGTTCCCCAGGTTCCCACACATTGTCCCTATGTTTTCAAGTCACATTACGTAGCCGTGGGTGAGGGTCAGGATGGACCGCCCATGGTCGAAGGGCAGCTTGGCGAGGGTTTGTTTATGAGCCGCGCAAGCGGCGAAGTTCTTCGGAGGTTGGATCCGAGCTTCTGAGAACAGACCATGGTGTCGGTCGTTCGCGTTCTTTCCGCCGCCGCTGGGATTATGGCCCCGGTGTCACGTCTCGGCCATGGCGCGAACAAAACAGAGCAGAGCAGCCCGAATGTACGGTGAAAACAAAGTTATTTTGCGGCTGTCGCTCACTGCTCAGTTTCTCTTTCCGGTCGAGATCGCACAGAAGCTATTAAGCCACGAAACGTAGGCTGCCCAGGAGCTGTTTACTGCAGCCTTGTGCGAGACACTTTGGGCCATAAGTCACGTTCATATCGCTCTTCGGATACAACACTACTCGATGCGAGCGATGGAAAAACTTAAAACGAAAGATTTTGCTCACGCATCAAAAGAATGGACCATTCTTTGATATTTATATAACAGTTCCTTACAGTATTTCAATACTAAAAATTTTTGTCCAAGAATGCTGCACATGTTTGGCATCGATTTCCAGCTCAGGCTCTCTATACAGAGCAGCACCACATAGAGGCGCTGCGGTGTCGTGTTTCATGCAAATACTTCTAAGTCAAGCTCAAATGAGGCGCACAAATCAAATTTCAAACCTTAGAGATTTCAAACTTAAGGACAAACTGAAGCGCATGCGCGCTTTCGCACATGCTGTTGCATTTTGTGGCTGTCGCATTTTACTAAAATGTTTTTTAATTGGTTTCTGAGGGAATTAAATGGCGCAGTTACTTTCTCACATCTCGGTGGACACCCGAACCGCGCCGTAAGGGAAGGGATAAGGTTTTTGGTTTATAGGGGTTTAACGTCCCAAAGCAACTCAGGCTATGAGGGACGTCGTAGTAAAGGACTCCAGAAATTTCGACCACCTGGGGTTCTTTAACGTGCACTGACATCGCACAGGACACGGGCCTCTAGAATTTCGCCTCCATCGAAATTCAACCGCCGCGGCCGAGGTCGAACCCGCGTCGTTCGGGTCAGCAGCCGAGCACCATAACCACTGAGCCACAGAAGCGGCAAGGGAAAGGATAAAGGAGGGAGTGAAATAAGAAAGGAAGAAAGGTGCCGTAGTGGAAGGCTCAGGAATAATTTCAACCACCTGGGGTTCTTTAACGTGCACTGACATCGCACAGTACACGGGCCTCTAGAATTTCGCCTCCATTGAAATTCAAGTGCCGCGGCCGGGATCGAACCCGCGTCGTTCAGGTCAGCAGCCGAGCACCATAACCACTGAGCCACCGCGGCGGCAAGAAAACGAATAAAGGAGGGAGTGAAAGAAAGAAAGAAAGAAAGAAAGAAAGAAAGAAAGAAAGAAAGAAAGAAAGAAAGAAAGAAAGAAAGAAAGAAAGAAAGAAAGAAAGAAAGAAAGAATGAATGAATGAATGAATGAATGAATGAATGAAAGAATGAAAGAAAGAAAGAAAGAAAGAAAGAAAGGAAGAAAGAAAGAAAGAAAGAAAGAAAGAAAGAAAGAAAGAAAGAAAGAAAGAAAGAAAGAAAGAAAGAAAGAAAGAAAGAAAGAAAGAAAGAACTGTCGTAGTGGAAGGCTCCGGAATAGTTTCGACCACCTGGGAATCTTTAACGTGCCCTGACATCGCACAGCACACGGGCTCCTTTTGCGTTTCGCCTGCGACGAAACGCGGCCGGCGCATTCGAGTTCGAACCCAGGTACTCCGGCTCAGTAGCCAAGCGCCCTAACCACTGAGCCGCCACGGCAGGTGCGTTTTACTGCCGTGCTGTGGCTCTTTTTCCCTGCCATTTTTTGCTGCTGTCGCGTTTTGCCTCTATGGGAATGCAGCAGCCTCGTCAGGGATGTAGGGGTGCGCGAATAGTGCTTTTTGAAAACCGAACTGAAGAAGAATAGTGTAGTCTGGCAACCAAATGAATGAATGAATGAATGAATTTAATATGACGGGGAGATTCTGAAGCCTGTGGTAGTAGTAGGTGAAAGGGCACAAGGAGGTCGTGAGTAGCACAGTTCTCTTCAGGCGCACAACAAGTCGGGCGGCGAATTTACGCGTTCTGTCGCGCACATCACCTATCGTGACACTTCACACACACACACATGCACACACGATAACTGATACGACACTTATGTGAGGAGATGGAGCTTGCATTCCGATGCGAAGCTCCACAGGCTCGTGAAGTTGTCTGCGTGAACTTCTGTTCAGAAGATCCATTCGGTATAGCACTCGACGTGTGGTTGTCGGTGACAAGCACACGCCGAGGCAAGTGCCGGGCAGAGCCAGACCAAGTGCACCACCCCCGGGCCGTTCTGTCGGCACCGGGAACATCGGACGGGCGGCGGCTCGGTCTTCATTTGCTCCTTTGGGAGGCGCCGAGGGGTGCAGACATGCCATTCCCATTTGGGAATGATCTCCGCTGCGAGTGCAGTTCGCGCTCGCACCTTGCTGAGGAAAACCTCGGCAGCTCGACGGAAGATGGGTGGAATGGAAGCATGTATCAGCGGCATTCTCTCGCGAATGCGAAGCTTGCGTTCGGCTTTGAGGGGTGGTGGTTTGAAGCATGGCTAATTAAAGAAGTACCGGAAGCGGAGTCGGATGAGTTCGCAAGCTACTGTCGGGGGGTTGAATGAAGCAACGACGCAAGTTTGTGAAGGAGCTCGTTCCCAGGGACCACGTGGTGTCCTGGGCGCCATTCTGCGTACACCGCAGGGTACAGTGAAGTTGGGATGGTCTGAGATGCCGACCCGCATTGGCAAAGCTGCTGTTCAGTCGCAGTATGGCGAGTTCGCGGAGTGTTTAGGTGGTGCAGTGCACATTCCGACTCGTTTTTTTCCCGAGTGGGAGGAATCTAGTTTGCCGTCTTTGAGTTGCTGCTGAGCATCTGTCAATGGCATAGCAGAGCGTGCAGTTTGGCGGTAGTGCTCTCTGTAGTGGTGGTGGGATCTACTCGACATGCTTCTTCGAAGATGCCCGGTACATTTACACCCGCTTTGCATGTGGCTACCGAATCGGAAAGAAATAGTGTAGCTACGAACCGAATTGAATATGAATCGAATAGTGATAGAACAGAATCGAATACGAATCAAATAGTGGTATAAAAGAATTGAATACGAATCGAATATTTTTACGTACATTCGCGACTACTGAGAATATTCGTACTAAACGAAAATTCTAAGAAACAGCGAAACGCTAGCTGTGACAGTGCAGTACGGTGCTATAACTTATGGAGTTACAACAATAACGGTCAAAAGACGCAACACTGGTCTCAACTAGGAAATACGGATTACCTTGTCAGTATAGACTATTGAACTTTTTGAACGTCATGTCTTGCATATTGGCTGGTGAGAAAAGTGAGTAAACTAACGCCACATCTCAGTAAGTGAGCGGGGTGTAAGCTACGTATCAGCCATGGCCTTGGAGACCGGGCATCAAGCCATGGTTTGTTAAGCCTGCCTGTTCCTTACAGCGTCACCCAATGCTGGATGCCATGCATACAAGCATTATGAAAGCCGTCAAACGAATGGACCACGTCGTGGAGCTAAACCCTCCATGCTGTCCATCGTCGTAGTGAACCTTGTTTCTGTAACAGTCGGGGAAGACAACTACAGCAGGTCTTATTCGAACTTAATGCCAGTTATTCTAAAACTTTTCGAAATTTTTTCAATTTGTTTCAAACACTTTTGAACGTGCACTATTTGGTTCGTTCAGAGAGCCGAACATGGTTGGTTTATGGGTTTATGGGAGTTTAACGCCCCAAAGCGACTAAGGCTAAGAGAGACGCCGTAGTGAAGGTCTCCGGAAGCTTCGTCCACCTGGGGTTCTTTAACGTGCACTGACATCGCACATTACACGGGCCTCTTGAATTTCCCCTCTATATAAATTCGACCGCCGTGGCAGGGATCGAACCCGCGTCTCTCGGGTCAGCAGCTGAGCGCCATAACCACTCAGCCACCGCGGCGGCCAGAATTGAACAAGGGGATATTTTATTCGTTATTCTAAAATTACGAATATTCACACACCCCTATCGGGGTTCAAGCCCGCTACCTTGGGCTCAGGCAGTGGAGTCCGGCGTTTGAGCCAAAGGGCGAGGGAATGTACCCCGGTAGGGGTGGGTGATTATCTGAAACTTTCTCGAGTAGTGAATCCAACATCCCCATAATAGATTTGCTAAACGAATCATACAGCAGGACGCCACTGCCAGTGCACCGCGCACCTTGTCAACTCGCAGTCAATCGTAACGCAGTATTACATTTCGAACAAGCTGTATGAGCAGAAAAGCAATCTGTCAGCTCACACGGATGTGCCACGCACTGCGCCATCCTCGTATTCTATACGTATGCGGTGTTCCTTCATCACCATTTTTTTTTCTGTATTGAAGTGAAGAAAAAGGTTGTTAAACTGAATTAAAACATGGGATTGAATTCGAAGAAATTTGCTGTTAAGACATCGATGGTGTTAGTTGTCCGTTTGGCAGAGACAAAGACGCGCCAAAAGCTCGGAGAAAAGGCAGAGATAAAAACGAACCAACTTACTCACCAATATGTTTTCGATAAACGGATCCTCGGTCCGTTCCCCTTAGTTATTGCCGCAAAGCTTTCCTGCTCTTATTTTTTTCTTTCTTGATCCACAGCTAGCGGGGCTTTATTTCCGGCTTAACATTGTAGCGGGAATTATGCTGTGGACGTTTCACGCTTTCGCGACACGACAGTTTGTTCGCGAGAAGTTAGGACCACGCGCGAAGAAGTCTACTACGCTCAGGAATTTCGCTAGGTGCACTTTGGTTTTCTGGGAAGCTCTGGGTCATGTTTGAACAGAAAGTGCTGGAGAGCAGCGATACCACAGTAAAGAATGCGTCTCACTACCGCCGCAGCCAATCTTTTTCTTTTCTTTGGCGTGAAGAACTAGCGTGCCCGATAAACATTTCAAGCTCGTTTCTCATGCTCGCCTGTCTGTGCGAATTTCGTCACTAGCACTTGACTGCCACCGTCAATCTTACCTGCAGTCGCTGCTTTACGAGAGTACTAATCTGTCTGTCGAACGCACGAATAGGGACAGATAAGCAAGAGCCGTTTTAAAACGTTTATTTTTTCCTTGATTTTGTTTCATTGCTGTGATCCGCATCACGCACTGTTTACAACATGGTATTGAGAGCGGCTGGGATGTACAAAAATGGAGACTGCACCTCTGAAGAAATATTAAAAAAATCCGGAGAATAGAAATGATTTACATGAGAATGCTTAGAGAAATGTGTCGAGCGGTCAGGAAGGACGGATTCTTAATAGGAGCACCGCCCCAGGAGTCGATGTTGCTTTAGTTTCCTCATGCGGTGTGGAGGTGTGAAGCATATGTCAGAAGAATGGTGTTATCGAGAGGGGCGCCAAAGGGAAGAGGACATAACGATGAAATAAGAGGAGATTGAGAGAACTGATAGGGATCAGATCTTCAAGAGAAGAAGTTGTCAGTAACCCCACCTGGTGGGGTGGAGTGTCACCGCCGGCGCCCAGGCAAGAGAGGTAAACACTCATCCGCACACTGCGCAATGCAACTCTCCCCCTCCGAGAAGTGCAAGTCGACTTCCGCGATGAATGAAAAAAGGTTTTGGGGCACCCCTGCTCCTCCCTGTAGTGGCTATACAGTACCTCCTGAGTCGGATAACACTCAAGACGGGAGTGCCTGGCCTCCTTCTCCACATGCACTGGTCGAGAGGCCACTGCCCCGCTCGACTTGATGTGGTACGTGCAAACAGTGGCTTGTCGCCACCGCGAGATACGGTAAGAAATACGATGCGCCACTGTCGTATGCATGTAAACGCGGCTAGAAATTGCTGTCAATTGGCCTTCAGCTCTAGGAAAGTGAGGTTGCGGCACTATTGAGTCTTCATAGTCTGAAGTTCAATCGCTGACGTCTACATCATCAAGCGAGAAAGCAAAGTGTGGCCGGAGGCGGCAGTTCACCGCCGACGAAGTACGCGACCATCCCAACACAGCGAAACGTGTGAAGCGAGCTGCTGCAGCGAAACAACGTTCACCCCCAAAGTTCCCTACAACAAGGCAGCGACACACTCAGCGACAAGCAATACTCTCGCATTTACAGGGCATAAAATAGCTTAGGCGCCCCCATATTTTTTTATTTCTTTTCGAAGTCAGTCGCTGTCATCTCCTATCCAGGCAACTGTCGTGAGCAAAAATACGGAGGACTGGCGTGATACGAAGAACGTATTTCTCTTCGAGAAGCAGCGCGCGCAAGAGGAGAGAGATAAGAAGCTTCTGGAGAAGCGCCGGATAACGTCTCCATTGATCGTAAGTAAGACACAGCGTACTCGGCGCGAAACGATAATAAGAATGGAGTACTCTTCGATCATATCTGATCTGAAACACTCTTTCAGGAGCAAAAGTTGTGTCTTTTGTGTTGTGTTACGAGGTCCCAGTACAGTCACTGACTACGGGACCTCCTTCATTAGAAATTTGTCAATGTTAAAATTTCTTTAATATAGCAACAAACTGACTCAGATTCTGACTCTTACTCTTTACATAACGGCGAAACAGAACCGGTGCTGGTAGCGGATAATGTTCGCGCGACCATTATTTCATTATCTGGTAAAAAAAAGTAATGCAGCCGCCGCGGTGGGTTCGAACCCGGGAAATTACTGATCCGGAGTTCCCGGGTTCGAACCCAACCGCGGCGGCTGCGTTTTTATGGAGGAAAAACGCTAAGGCGCCCGTGTGCTGTGCGATGTCAGTGCACGTTAAAGATCCCCAGGTGGTCGAAATTATGCCGGAGCCCTCCACTACGGCACCTATTCTTCCTTTCTTCTTTCACTCCCTCCTTTATCCCTTCCCTTACGGCGCGGTTCAGGTGTCCAAAGATATATGAGACAGATACTGCGCCGTTTCCTTTCCCCAAAAAACCAATTATTATTATGTAGGAAAGTATGCGAGAAGACACATGTCTTAAGGACCCGATTTCCATTGTTTGTACCTTGTATTTTGCCATTACATCCAAAGCGTTATAGCTTGCACAACGCAAAAAGGGTGAGCACATAGCTCCTGAAACTCCGTTAAGGCTGGTGCGGAATCTTAAAAAATATCTGAGGTCAGACACGTGTTCCCAGGTTCGAGGATATTTCTGGGAAAGACGACGGTCGCGAATGACGGTTTCTGCGTAAGCTTGAAACACATAGTTTTTCCTTTGGGCGTCTAGTTTCTCTTTGTTAACTTACATTTCGGTAACAGGTGTGATAATGCAAGTGCGATGCTGGACAGCGTATAGCCTCCTTACTCAGAAGCCCGCGCCTCACTCATAATCTGCGAAAAAGAATCTGTACTGACGCAATTTTTCAAACTTCTAGTAGCCTGCTGAGTGGCATCCCGTTTTCTGCTGAAACCTCTAGTTCGATCGGAGCTGGTTCTCTTTGACGTCGGAAATTGAAAACTCCGCATTGCAAAGCTCAGATTTTCAGGCACATGTGCCCATTCTCATGGTAACAGATTCGATACAAGTGTAACGTTCAGGACACTCTGGAAATTCACTGGAAATACAGAAACAACACCAGCGATACAGTAACTTATTTGGCGATCGACGCCAAGCTGAACATTTCTCAGAGAAAACTATTCAGACAAGTGTTATAGGTGTATCCCTACACTGAGTCTGCAAAATAGAAAAGGACAGCTAGACATCACAACGGTTGCCAAAGCATAAAAATCATGAAGCCTAGTGTACGCAATTGGTGGAGACCTTTGCAGTGGACATTGTTGCGTTCTTCTTTTATTAGCGGTTTCAGTTGTGTCGCTCTCATGATCATAATAATCACCGTTGTCCTTGTTTCTTCACTAGCTCTTCACCCCTCCCTGCAGGATTCCTTTCTTCTTCTCGTTCCACAGTAAGAGTGTTGACACTGCCCTTGTGGACGCCTTTTTCGACGCTTGCTTACGTCCTGGACGCACCCCTTGTCATTTTTCAACGTCTACGAAGAAAGAAGCTCTCGTATTGTTGCAGCTTCCATCCGCACTAGTGTTGTCGGTAGAAAAAGGCACTTGGCCGCTGTCGGTTTCTGTGTATATCATACAGTTGAATTTACATTAGATTCGTAACTGATGGAAGCTGCACATATCTCCGGAGCATTCGAGCAGCCGGCCGAAATAGATGCTCGTCGCTAGCTCCTTTAAGTCGCTCTGACTCTGAGCCAATTCCGACATTTTGCACAAATTACGAGTCCGTGTTTGGGGGGGGGGGGGGGGGGTGTAATTAGCAATCGTTTTTATGTCTTCAACGCACCTCCTTATGAATTGGCCTTGTTTAGTTGGCAATAACTTTGCTTGAGGATCTAGAACGTGTTTAATACGAAAAATACATTACGTGCTTATGTTAGCAGCAAATAGCAGGAATAGTATTCTTTGCTGCAACGTGAGGCTCTCTAACGGTGCAGCAATAGAATGAAAAACAAAAACGATAGGGAGTAATACGTGCAAGCGGACGCCTTTGACGGACACATCCCGACTCGGAAAAAGATTAGCTTCGTCAATGTCATCGGGTTGTTTGTGCCGCGCAAGTCGATATCTAAACGGAAGCTACTAAGATGCACAAGCCGGCGAATTGGAAACAATAGCCAGGAGCTAAATCACCGCGAGGCTGCTATACAAATTCACAAAAGACGGTGAAGCTGCATCTGGCGATTACGCTCTATCTTGTGATTGCAGACAACAGTCACAACAATTAGTGTTCTGCTCTCCAAAGCTGCTCTGTGTACGTGTCTCCGGGGCTTTGCTGCTGTCCGGCTGTCACCGTCGTGACATCAAGATACACGTGCTTGGCGCGAAGACATTAGGACAGTTGTACCGACACAAGCTAGATTTGTTTTCTTTTCTTGTCCTTTACAACTATAGATGCACAGAGTCACTCTTTAGATGAACGGCGGAAAATTGGCTGCCGCCGTCATATCCCACGTGTGGTCACGTGATCACATGGTCATGTGATCCAGGGGATGCCTAGGACTGGGGCGTGGTTATGAGGGATGGAAATGGATGCGACAGGCCAATCGCTGCCAGTTCATCCAAAATGAGGGCGTAACGACTGGGAGTTTTATAGCAGGTGTACCTTCAACGCATCTGTCGACGCATTTTCTGTGCACCGTTTTCTGCGGATAGAAATATGTGCGAAACTTTCTGCATCACCTGATGCATCCGATTATTGGCATGTGTAAGTATAAAGTGTACGCTGAAAAGAGGGGCTCAGTATAGGCGCATATTAATAATAATGTGGTGCGATTTAGTAGTGACTAGAAAAGGAGAATAGTTATGATCCCCTGACCACGCTGGCATGCCGGCGAAGAGAGCAGGCATGCCTCCAAATGACATGCTCAGAATGAATAGGCGTCTTTAACGCGATAGCATTAAGGGTCCCATTCAGCGGCAACCGTGGCGTCGGTGCGTGTCTAGAAAAGCAAGTCAAGTGACCTTGTGACGTCATGGCTACCTGCCCACCGCATTGTGACCAACCTGCCCACCGTGGCAGGTGGCAGTGAAATTAATGAAAAGTCGCGAGAAGTTGCTCAGGAGAGCAACCTCGGTCTCACAAGCGCCATCGGTGGCAGTGCTTGAAACAGCCACCTGGGCGAGTGGCACATAACACAACCGCTGAACCACAGCGCCAGGAGTGGTATGAAGACTCCCCACGATCCAGTATAAATGTCAAGTAGAGAATGGTCAATTCCGCATATATGGGCATGTAGGCAGAACCTAGGCAACAGAGGAGCGCTTGCGCGGGAGGGATATCTAATGCTGACGCATTGTACTCTTAATGGTTGATTAAGCGTTCTGTAAAGGTGAAAGAAAGAACGTCTCCAGAATGATACCCTAAGGGGATCTCAGGCTGCAGAAGAGACTCATTAATGCTCTCTCGCCATACCTTTAAGGCGGATATTAAGCGTCCCCTTAAGTTTTTAGACGCCCACGCAGTAGCAGTGTTGCACTGCCGTCTGCAGTGCACTTAGCAATCCATGGCAGCAACCAGGAAACGAAAGACGGATGACGCTGATTTTAGTAGTACGACGTCTAAACGCCGTGAAGTAACGTAACGCTGGTAGGTGCTAGGCTGCGGAAACAAGCCCCAGAAGGCCCCGCAAAAGCGGGGAAAGCTTAATATATTGCACGGATTCCGAGGCTGGTGACGCGTAGCATAGGGGTTGGTCACATATCGCAGCATAAAATGACGAACATGCACTGGCTTGTGATTATGTCACGTTGAAGAAATACCCACCGCAGTTCAGTCCAAAGCGGTTGAATATACACTGCGGCTCAATTGAGTATTGCTAAAAATAAAAGCAGCTTTCTCTCAAGGATTGTTTTCTCGCATGCCCAGTACTCTTTCACATTCACTGCCATATTCCGTCCATATACTCAAATCAAAGGAATCTGGGCATTAAATGCCTTTATCCTTCGGCTCCCAGATCGTTCCAGAATTACCTTCACGCCACGTGCACCCACGTCGCTGAGAGAACAACTTTTCGAAAGCTTCGCTCAACATTGTCCGAAGTTCGCATCGCAGCCCTCAAGAACTAATAAATCAGAAGTTTCGCCAATACGTTGCTGTTTACTGCTGCACAAAGACTGTAAAGTGCTTGATGCTAGGAAAGTACACGAGGCATAAATGAATGTCCAGATGCCTTGTAACTGCGACAAACGACCCTTAGCTCATCATATCCTGTAGTTAATGGCTTGTCGCTACGACAAAAAATCTTAAATAAATTTACAGAGTAGTAAAACAAAATGGATTAAAAACGGAAGTAAGCTGTCCTCTAGCGCACTGCCTTTTTATAAAAGAGAGAGTGCGCTGTAAGGACGGCTTACTCACTTTTTTACTCACATATAGGCGTATTCGAGTTTGGAGTGAAGTTTTGCAAGTAAGAAAGCTGAAGACACTATACACGAAGTTAGCAGGTGTCTTCTGCTTAATCCAGAGGCCTGTCTTCAATTATTTGAGCGTTTTAAAACTCTTTTACACTTGTTATTCGTGATACGGGTTAATTTCAGGAATACTTCGAAAATTAAGTTTAGAAGTGAGAGGCTAAAACAAGGGTGCTGACCAGACGTCTTATTGATGTCACTGCATCGAGGGCTATACACATACGATAACGACGTCCTGTTCCGACGCTCTTTTGCCTTTAAAATTGGTGCTCTGATGTTGAACAATGTTTTCACAGTGTACAAACAAAGCAGGCAGTGCTTCCACGCACACGGAAGTGCTGCGCAGGAGGTGGTAATGTGCTCGACAAAATAACTGAAACATACGAAAAACCTGTATCTTCTAAAAGCTTTTTTTCTGCACAATTTAAAAGTGTTTATTTAAAAAATGTGAGAATAATAGAAAAATTTAAGCACCTCACAAAACTAGGCCTAGTAGTAAATCGTTTTGGTTTTTATATGCCAAAATGCAGCCCAGAAAGCCCGAATTATAGAAAGTTTTGCTGAGTACCCTATATGTAATCGAATTAGAGTCACACAAAGATATCGCCCACTTTTCACCCATTGACTTCCGCAAAACATGAAAACCGAAAACGAAGGGCCCTATGTACACGATAGCCTTGTAGCCATTCTAGCTGTCATAACCCCAGCAGTAGTGGCGACAGGCGTAGCCTATTTTATAGTCATAATTTATGCAGAAGGAAAATAAGAGTCAGATCGACGAGGCACTATAATTACGTTTTAACGCGAGAGCGTTAATAGTCCCGTTCAGCGCAACCCGGCGCCGTCGTGTCAAGAAAAGTGGGTGACCAACCTGCAACCTAGCTCGCTTTACCATGTGACGTCATTACAACCTGCCCACTGGATTGTGAGCAAACTGCCCTCCGTGGCAGGTGGCAGTTCAGTTAGCGATTGGTCGCGACAGCTTGCTCGGGAAGGGTAAGTGGGTGTCACAAGCCGCACCGGTGGCTGCGAAACAGCCACTGCGGCAGTGGCGCATGCTTAACCACTGCACCACTGCGCCAGGACCACTGTATAAGGATTCCCGGCGAACTATAAATGTAGAGTAGAGAATGATCAATTCCGCATATGTGGGCTTGTAGGTGAAACCTAGACGACAGGGAAGGAGTACTTGCGCGGGAGAGATCTTAATGTATCGCATGTGTTCTCTAAAGGGTAAGTTAAGCGTTATGCGATCGTGGAAGAAAGAACAGTGTCCGTGTCTGTGAAGGTGATACGCCCATTAAGCACCCATTAAAGCTTTTACGTCATAATCTTAAGGTGGATCTTAAGTGTCCCCTCAAGTTTTCCGAGAGCTTGATACATCTAGTACTAGCTCCTTTATAGTCGAAGCTGTGATCACGTTTGTGGGGTTATGAACTACGAGCGAAAAAAGATTTATTAACCGCTCTATCTGCCCACTCCAAGGTTGTGAAGTGAAGCATTAACTACTGTTTAACAAACGCTCCAGTAAAATCCTGCAAACACATGCTACAAGAAAGTCTAACACTGCAAAATAGACGGCTGTCTGACGCGGGCTACCCGGAACCCCTTGTGGTTTCTGTGGCCGATGGCTTGTTCCACAAAATTAAAAAAGTCCGGCAATCTGAAATCAAAGATCTTACAGGTCCGAATGCACGCAAGAGACTAGGAGTTAATCCGTATATCCGTCAGACTTACCACAATCTGGAGTGGATTGGAAAATGCGTAGGCGTTGATGTTGTATTTTCGGCTGCAGCTAAAACTATCAATTCTTTGGAAGAAAACAATCCCGTGCAATAGAAAAGAGAAAAAAAATCGAGCACTATTCGACACCAAAATCATTTTGTCACCGGTGATTAGGATATCGTATATAGCGTCTCTTTGCATTGCGGACGCGAATAGATTATGCAGACAGGTAGATGCATAAATACCAGACTAAAAGAAAAAAAAAACAAGAATATAAACGATGGTAACCAGGACCGGCTTAGCTTGCACTGCCGTGAATGCGGAGACGGTTGCAGTCGTCGTACTAAGCCATTCGTGCCTACGGTTAAAAGAAGCGGGATTGGTGCTCGACTCTAAGATCAGTGTGTTAGGTAGATAATCGAGGCCACTAAGATTGCTCGCGCAGGAGAAGGGTGTATAAGCATGCCATCACTTACACTGACCAAGAAAGATCTAAGGTTTTTAGATGGATGGTGATTAGGACGTTGGTGCTGTCACCTGTGTCATTCATGCTGATGGTTTTCTTTTTGGTTCCTTTTTCTTTTTTCCTTTATTTCTCTTTCCTGCCGGCGCTCCTTATTTGTACATACATATGCGGGCATCTTCAGCAGAATAAACAGTTGGAAGTCAGCGCTCTTTTGACTTTGTCTCTGTTGTCGTCTCTGCCTTCATATTATTCGCATTGTCAAATAAGTTAATACAAAATGGCTGAGTCCGATTCTTTCTAAACAACTATCAAAGGACTGCCAGTGTTATTAACATGATAGCGTTCCTACAGCTCCCGCTGTAGTCCACCCGCAGGCAAACACCTCTCCTGTATTTTTTCCCAAGATATTTTATCACAACTCACACTTACGTTCACTTCAGGTCCAACCACCACCGTACATTTCATCTCGCCTTAACTACAGCCAAAAAGTAAACATTCCACATTGCAACACATTCAGCTACTCATATTCATTCCTTTCCCAGACCAGCAAAGGTTGGAATAACCTAAATGCATCAATTACTAGCATGGCTAGCGCTGGTAACTTTAAATCGGCTGTTCAAAGTTTTTTTCAAAAGTTATTGTAACGATTGCCATCTAATGCCTAACTACTATGTTCGTTAGTCATGGTATTTTCGTATTCCTATTTTTACTTGCGCTAATGTGTGACATTTCCAGGAAAATTATATTTTGTTTGCATCCTTTTTCGTGTTTCTATTTTCATATAAGCTGCCGATGTTTTCATTATTTGCGTTCTGTAATTTGTATTATTAGTTCAATTTTTTGTGTGGTTTACCTTTTTTTTGTATTACTTTGTTTTTGCCCCTGCCCTCAATAATGTACTATGTGCCGTGAAAGTAAAATAAATAAACCGGGTTTGCTTCTCAGCCATATTGTGCAGCTCTTTACGGCATCCCTAAATACCAAGACACTCTACAAGAGAGGAGACAAAGGTTTTCCTTACCTGACACAAAGTGAAACAAACCTGGTTGCTTTGTTACTCTTTGCAAAGACGGTACTTGCACGTATTTCGTATTCTGGAGCCCCGCACTGAAGAAAACGTCGTTTCTGCAACGGCCTCTGATTATCTTTACTCAGCTATCAAGTGTGCAGAATGCGAAGCCTATATTGCACTTGAGAGCGAAGTTTAAACGAGAAGAATATTCAGGTAAATAAAACGAATGTAAGAGCGCAAGAATAATGTTTAACTCGAAAGGATTATCTTCTACAGAGACAACTACTAAGTTCTGTTCTGTGTTATGCGTACAATACAAAACACTGAACATGTTTAGAGCCGAAGACACGGTGAGAACCCTGCCAACAGCATATGAAGGCTCTCATGTGCCGCAAAGTCAGAACGTATAAAAGAATGCGCATCTTGCACACAACTCTTTTAGCGTCATGTAAACTAGAAGAGCAACAACCTGCTACGATACTGCTGTTCGATCTATAGGAGCAAAAATTATGTCGGGGAAAAAATCGAGACTGCAAAATAACAGCCGAAACACAAGTGCACGTTGGTAACAGGAGAATTACGCATCGGAATATGTCGTACTTATGCTGACGCGTTAATCGTACGCATTAGCGCCAATACGGGCGTAGACATCTTCATAATCATGCTGGCTATTCTTATACCTCCTACTTGGGCGTAGTCACATCCTAACATTATGGTTAATAACAGTAATCGAGGCCGAGGACCTAGTATAAGTTAAATCAGGAAAATAACAAAGGAACAGTTTTCGCCACGCTTTACCAACAGCGACGAAAGAGGAAGGAATCAAACAGCTGATACGGGAATATTTTCTTCGAAGCTTGGCGGACACCAATAAAGTATAAAAATAATACTGCAGCAGCCTTTTCCTCTGCGGCGGCGTTTCCCTAGCAACGGAATATCACTGCGCTGAATACCTTTCCTGCGTTCCGCTCCGCTGTCCAGCAACGCCTAAGTGACACAGGTCGGACATCGCGACGTAAGCAGCGAACGCGAATAAATTGAAGTAAATGAGAAAGTAAGTAGTGGCAGCCGTATCACAGATGCCTCGTGCTCGCATCTAGATCAATTTGCGAAAATTCCAAGTATGCGCTAATGTATCACCCATTTGCTCATTTATAAATGAATGTGGTGGTGCTAAGATACGGGACAGCGTGGATTAGCGAATGAGTTCGAGTTAACGATATCCTAGCAGAGATCAGAAACAGGACATGAACCTGTGTGGCATGTGTAGCGTGGCGAATGGATAATTTACGGTATATTGGTAACAGAGTGGATTTTAACAGAATGGAAAGGTAGGAGAAAGGGAAGATGCAGAGCCTAGTCGAGGAAATGAGTTTGGAAAGTTTTCTGGGATGTGACGTTCGGGGCTAATGCATTAAAATTGGACATCCATGAGATGTTCATGGGATGACGAGAATGGGCCTTTGTCCTGCGGCGATCGTAACTTGAGTAATAATGGCGAGGGTGGCGCTAGCTATATGACTATGAAGATACCTTCCAATTACCAAACAAACAAACACTATTCCAGAAAGACCGCAGCCATGGCACCAACTCGTCGTCCCTCCAGCATTAAAGAAAATATTTCGTGACGAGTAACATTTTCTCGATCGAGCTGTAAAACAGCTGTTCCCGGATTTTCTTCGTGAGGCAAGCTGCCTAGTATACCGTATTTATCCGCCTAATGCAGGCACTGCCATAAAAAACGCAGCCCCCCTTTGGTGGCCAGAAAGTACACTTTATTTTTCCCTCGCGTTGCAAATGCACTCTATTCTTTTTGCATGCCAACTCTGACGCTTTCTTGGACTGTCTCAAGTGTTCGCTCTTGTATTTCTGTTGTCTCTTGTCGCGCCCCCATTTTAAGGAATTTATTTTTAGCTGAACTTGGCAGAGCCCTTTAAAACCGCCTACCAGACTTTAAGGCAACTAGGACGTTTAGGTATGTTGACGATTTCCTAATATTTATTGACTGCAGTTCTGACTCTTTACAGTTGCTAGCACGCTGTGCTTTGTACGTGCAGGCTTATCGCATCTAGAAATAACTCACGAGAGGCCATCGACTGGCAAAATTCAATTTCTTTACATCAGGCTCTTATTTCGTGACGACTAGGTCCATTGGAAATACCAGCCACATACTAATAAGCCGCTGCTCACGTATGGGCCAGCTCATTCTAAGCTTGTGAAGAGTGGTATGGCAGGGTTATGCTTAAAAGATGCCCTGGGCAAGTCGTGTCCTGAGCTTGTGGCCGTAAGCTTCAGAGAATAAATTCTTCATCTTCAAGATACGAGGTACCCTACGCATTTACTGGCCAATTTCGTTGAAGGCCTTCTTAAGCGCATGTGTTCTAGTTAAATTAACACTTCTTAACCTTCTTATAAACAACCAATTGTTGTGATACCGTACATTCATGGCCTGCCTCATAATCAGCATCAAGAGCCTGATTGCGCCATCTGCAGGACAAAGGCCTCTCCCATCTTTCTCCAATAAACCCTGTCCTGTGCCAGCTGCGGCCACCCTATCCCCGCAAACTTCTTAATCTCATCCGCCCACCTAACTTTCTGCCGCTCCCTGCTATGCTTGCCTTCTCTCGGAATCCAGCCTGTCGTACTTAAGTACTATTGATTATCTTGCCTACGCATTGCATGCCCTGTCCAAGCCCATTCATTCCTCTTGGTTTTGACTAGGATCTCAATAACCCGTGTTTGATCCTTTACCCAGTCTGCCCTCTTCGTGTCTCTAAACGTCTCTTCATGGCCTGCCTCATCGCCTAAAAAGGATCGGAGAACGGGCGAATGTAAAAGTGCTCTTTTTCAACCCCGACAAGCTGCAAGATTTTTGCAGGAGGACCAAACCCGGCGGCTCAAAGAAGCGTGAGTGCAAAAGAAGTACCGAACAAAGTTCGTTGAATGTACCCAATCGCCTACAGCATCGCTCTGACATATGACCAAAACTATGATGGCCAAAGCGGTACGTGTTTCACGATCACCTCCGGGGACATTGTAACAATGTAACTGAACAGCGAGGAAGGTTTCTTGACGCACACTGCAAAAAATGTAAGCCAAACAAACACAATGAAGATTAGAGCCCAAATGAATCAGGTCGTCTCCACTCGCGAAACCAAAAACGAATCAGATAAGTGTCCACGTGCCAGCCTGTTTGCCGTGACTGCATTATTGTCACCATAAAAAGATGTCAACTAACTCGAGAAATTATCGAAGCAGAAATGATAGACCGATTAATATTTCTGCGTGTTTAAGCCGTCGATCACTCTCAGGCGGAAGTAGTTGTACCTGCTTCATCAGGTGAATATCTAGCCTGCTGCACATGCGTGATGCTGGTCATGGTCTTCCAGTATGTTCCGCCCCTAGGTTCGAAATAAACTTTTGTAAGTCAGCGCTCGTATGTCCCGTGTTTCTTCCTTTCTTGTGTCCTCGCCCTCTGCTGCGCTGGATGCCCAAAGGGCCAACATACGTTGGGACCAGTATCCCCCTCCCAGGAATATTTCAAAGCACCAACCACAACCCACCTTCCGTCATGATGAAAAAACAATCCCAAACGGCCCACGTTAGTCTAAACTTTTCGCGCTGCTTCCGAAAAACGCATACAAATGCTATTGTGGGACGGAAAAAGCACATCAACTTAAGGTCCCGATCACACAATGCCTACAAAAATAACGCTCCAAATTTCCATTAAGAGAGGTTGCGGCAACAAAAAGCAAAAAAATGTTGCGGCATTAGTTCCCATGCGCACCACCCATATTGCGCCTAGCGCCTAGAAAAATAAGGACGTGCAATGTCCAAGATTGCAGCGCTTCATAAACGGCTGAGCGAACAGCGGCGACTTATTGTGAGCACCGACAGTAATCACTCCCGCCTAACACTACGTATACTGCATCCTTGTTCACTCCCCCCTTTTTTCATCAGAGCAGCTGCGTCACTAGTTCCGTTCTCCGTGATCGCATCCATGTCCTATTTAGCACATGCCACTCGCATCGAGGTCACGTTTCTTGAAACTGGTTTTTTTTTCGTTGTTCTTGAGAACGCCTCGTCAACTGTGGCTAACAAAGGATCCCTCTCCGCAATGCGCGAAGCATGCCGCACTAGCGCACAAGCAATCGCAGAATGCAATGCATGCTGTCTTTCTTTCTGCCGTCAGGTCGTTGCTTCTATAAATAGCCCATTTTTCATTTATTCGACAGCGGTGTGATGTTGAACGCTGGTGGCGGTAACATAACGGAGTTGCGAGGCGCCAGACGAATTGTAAATGTATTTTTCTAATCGTACGTTATCTGTAGTAAACGAGGCGCGTTTAGCGACGAAGCGATAAGTTTTCCGTCTAGAATTCAAAATTGCATTGCCTAGTCTGCGTTCTCGCTGCATTCTGCAATAGTCCGCGTTCTGGATTGCCCTAATGTTAGCATCTGAGATTTAACGCTGCAGGGAGGATATGGGAGATGCTTAAGTGAAGAGATCTGGGTTAATTTCAATCGCCTAAGGTTCATTAATTACGTGCACTGCACAGCACAAATCGTCACACAGGCTTTTGGGAATTTCTTCAAATGGAAACACGACAGCCGCAGCCGAAATTGTTCTTGTCAATAGTTATCCGCCCAAAAGAAACTATTATAAGGGAAAGCTCAGCACAAGACAAATGGTGCACATCAGATTCAGGCTTTCATATGGACGTCCTTGGTTATTTTTCTCTGCATGAAACGCAGTATTAACAACTTTTTTCACTGTCATTTCCTTCTGTCTCTATCGCTAGTCTGTGATCCTCGTTTACTTCAGGTTGGTTCCTTTCACGATTTGAAGTACGCGTTGGATCGGAATTGGCTTCATATCCTGTTCTTAAGTGCGCGTCCTTTCATAAAGCTGATAAAAGTGTACCCTCGTGAACGTAATAAAAAATTCTCCGATTGCAACGTAGCCATCACGGCTGCATGAAACGTGCTCGTAATGCAGACGCCGACAACGTCCACTGAAGTCAGTGGTACACACATTCAGACACTGAAACATATACAAATACAAGCAGTTGAAGAGCTTAACTCCTATGCGACCCCGCATGGACTGACCATATACAGATGCCTAGCCGTAATGCACCATCAGCATATTATTGCAAGCCTAGAACTCATAACTTTTGCGAAAGCAGAGATGGCTACTGTGATTACTGGAGGATGATTCATTCATTTTTTTTACTCTCACTCTTAAGCGGTAACTTTTGGACTACCATTCAGTCTTAGCCGTTGCGATTTATTCTTTCTTCCAACACAGGAAGCTGAAATATTTGCACTACGTGAGCTTTCCTGCCATTCACAACCACCACAAACCGAATAATGGGATAAACCGAGGCAGAAATTGATTTCCCGGTTCCACGGGTCTCGCTGTTGGTACACTGCTGTTTGGATCATGCTATCAGTGGCTTGAGAACAAGATATTGTCATAAACACAAATATCTAAGCTGCGCTAACCTGACCGTGTGCAAATTGGGGTGATGTGACAGAATATGCTACTTGGCCGGATTTGAACTGTTTTCGCGGACAGCAAGTTTTTCGACTATCGACTTATTCTTGGTAGCCGCACACCGCGCACAGCCGTAACTTATGAACCCTGCATCCCTCTTAACCATGAGGCTTCCCTCACAAGCCGATTATGGGTCTGTGAGGAAAAGGGAAACGCTAAGCAAATTGCAAAAGCCATCACATTTTCTGCAACAGCAGTATATTAGTAAAACTCCATGGCAATTTAATGGGACATGTTATGCCTTTAATTATAAACTCTTACGTTCTTGACTGCCGCTGTGTTCGGGAAAGCAATAGAAAATCCCGCTCCAATTTCTACCACCAACTACGACGTTCAAAAAGAGATATAGCATTACTTTAACGCGTTAGCGTCAAGGAACTCGTGTCGCAAAAAGGCCGACGTTGCCGTCCGTTGTCATCGTATGTTATCGGCGTCGTTGACCGTAAGTGAAATATCCGCGAAAAATCGCCAGAGAAGCAACCTAGGTCACGTGGCTTTGATGCGAGATCACAACCTGTCCACCGGATTGTGAACAAAAACTCCTTGAAAACGTTGCAGCGTTTTTACCACGGATGCCATATGTGCATGTAATCCGTGTCTCAAGCATAGTGCCACCTTTGTTGTCATCGGGCAGGACGCGCGATCGATGCCGTCAGACGCTTAGAAACGCTTCCTTACGCCCTCTGTGCATCTGAGTAGGAAAGTCGCCGAATGTGACCGCTGGGACGCGCGGTCACCGCCACACTTCGAAGCGCTTTCAGCGTGGTCCGGCGTTCGAGAAACCGGCAGCTGAAAAGCTCCGCGTACAGTCCAGGCGGCCGTAAGGCGCAGCCTGACTCTTCATCATCATCAGAATGACTGCACCCACTGCTGGGCAAAGGCCTCTACCGTGTCTCACAAATTAACCTTGTCCTTTGCCAGCTACACCCACCCTATGCCTGCTAACTTCCTAATTTCATCCGCCCACCTAACCTTCTGCCGCCCCTGCTACGCTTGCCTTCTCTTGGAATCCACTCCGTTACCCTCAAGGATCAGTGGTCATCTTGCCTTCGCATACATTCCCTGCCCAAGCCCATTTCTTCCGCTTGATTTCGACTAGGGTGTCATTAACCAGTGTTTGTTCCCTCACCCACTCTGCCCGCTTCCGGTCTCTTAACCTTACACCCATCACTTTTCTTTCCATGGCTGGCTGCGTTTGTCCTTAACTTAAGCCGAACCCCTTACGTTAGCCTACACGTTTCTGCCCCGTAGGTGACTGCCGATAAGGTACAGCCGTTGTACACTTTTCTCTAGAGGGATGTTGATAAAGCAGCCTCACTAAAGCGTCGAAATCTCGAGCCGCCACGCGACAGCGGAATTAGCAGAGCGGTTAACGCTCTGCTAATTCGCTGTGTGCATTAAACGTCTGTGCTTGTGTCAACGCGCCTCACTTGGCTCGCGTGACGCCATTGGAAACAAAGCTATACACAAGCAATGCGGTTCATTCGCAGAGAATGAGTTAGCAGTCGTGCTCCCTCCGGGCTGAGCAACAGCTGCCGTTGACAGGCTCAGACGGTGCAAGCAGGTGCCGTGGTACAGTCCGTCAATTACCGCGTGGCACGTAGCCCCGCTCCACTTTCCCGATCCAATTCAGCAATCACAGCTTGACACGCCGTACCTCCTCTCCACTCCTTCAGCCGCCACCCGTCGCCTTCGCCTCCAACCCCCTCTTCTTCGCTCGACCACGTTCACTCTCGCTATGCCTCCACTCTGCCACCTGTCAACCTAGCCTTCAGACAGGCGGACGGACAGATTTTGAACCTAAGAAAAGCTTAAGAAAACCCAAGAAAAGATTTTAAGGCGTAAGCCTTTCTCGGCTCATGAGTGGCGTGAACGGAGGTTGTTGACAGAAGTTTGTGGACGGAAGTTTTCTTTTTCCGCACGAACTGTTAGTCATAAGTTGTATGGTAAATATAAAACAAGAATGTAAAAGTACTTAAGCACCATATATGTAATGAAATGAAAAATTAAAATTAAATATAAAAGTGATAAAAATAAACATAAACAAAATATGAAATAAAATTAAAACAAAAAAGTCTCAAAATACATAATATAAAATAGAAAATAATAAAATTAACAAAATACAAGCATTAAAACGATGAAAAATGGAGGGAGAAAGAGAGGACAGGGAAAAGCTTTCGCACTTCTGCTCATAAGCAGACTTGAGTGCAATCCTGTACTTTTTTTCGGACAGAACAGAAAGGTTCTAATGCTAACGCATTAAAAAAAATGGAGGACACTTAAATTTCGTCTTTAAGTAGTGGAACGCGACAGAGTGTTGCAGCGCTGCCAGGGAGCCCACGGAACGCCATCGCCTTGCCCGTTGGGCAGATCGCTCGGAGCCCTAGGCCAATGAAAACAACGTAAACGCTGCTCCACACTAGCACTCGCACACGGCTGCGGTTCCATCACGCCTGTTCAGAAACAGACGACACTACTCCGGCGCAGAAAGGTTGTAGCAGCAGAGGCGGCCTTACGCAGCAGGAGCAGCACCAGCGGCCGAAGATGATGACGCCGAAGTGCAGCCGAATTGAGCTCGCTCCTGCTAAGGTAATAAGAGTTAAGCCACTAGCTAAGAATATGCATCCTGCTCACCACGAGGGGAGAAGAAGGGCTAGGGCAAAAGCTCTACACAACATATACAACCAAGATGAACATGCAGTATATGTGGATGCCGCAGAATACCCCCAGAAACAAGCGTTCGCACTAACGGCGGTGGATACGCAAGGTAACGGCGGTGGATATGCAAGGTATAAACTGATAGTCTCCGGCACTACCATAACAAAATCCTCGGAAACGGCAGAAGAGGCGACAATTGCCCTTGCTATCGTTAACACAAAAGCTACTACCATACTCAGCGACTCTAAATTTGCCATATGCAATTATGCGGTGGGCAGAATTTCTCAGGCAGCAATGAGCATATTGGGTCAAACCAAAGACTTCGACAGAATTATTGAATTGATATGGGTCCCGGCTCACTCGGGGAACCCTGGTAACGAAGCGGCCCACATAACAGCTCGAGGATTCGTCAGCCGAGCAGGGGACGCTGTCGTTGCTGAGAGTTTTTCGAAGGACGGCCTATCATCTTTTCACGATATTACTAATCATTTTAAACTTGAAAGGAGGATATTCCCTCCTCCAGACAAAGCATTTACTAAGGAGCAGGAGACCACTTGGAGGCGACTCCAGACGCGATCCTTCATGACGCCTTACCTGTTGTCAAAATTCTACCCCGGTGAATACGACCCTGCATGTACATTATGTGGTGATTTAGCCACTTATGATCACCTATTGTGGAATTGTAAAGAGGAGCCGACCCCGAAATCTCTAATACAGGTTCCTACTCTCGAGCAGTGGGAGGCCGTGTTGGTCAGCTCAGACTAGGGAGTTCAAACCCGGGTCATTGAATGGGCTACCCAGGTCGCTGTCAGCCGTGGACTGATAGCCACCTAGCACGGATCGTCTGCATTCTGCCTTTTCTGACGAATTAAATGTTTTCCAATCCAATCGTGCCGGCGTCACGCGCCGTTCGGCTGCATGCCATCATACGTTCTAGCATTTTCAGCCAGTAAATCAATCATTTCCTTCATCGTGCCTGCCTCATACTGATTAGTGCTTCAAACTGGTGACCCGGACGTGATTCGTACTCGCAACCTTCTGATGGCGTGCAGCCGAACGGCGCGTGACGCTGGCACGAGTAGCGAGCTTAATTCGGCAGCACTTTGGCGCCACCATCTTCGGCCGCTGGTGCTGCTCCTGCACTGTAAGGCCGCTGCTGCTGCTGCTAAAAGGTCGCCTACGCGCTCGCCATCTGCCGGGTCAGCATCCTGCATGGCGAAGGAGGTTTCAGTGGGTGCCACACGATGGCGCTACGACTGCACGCCAAGCACAGAGGAAATTCACCGGAAACGCATGGTACATGCATAATTCCGACATCTGTAATTCACATGCTCATAATTATTCATGTCCACCTCAGTACAAATCTCGAAGATACGTTTCTAAGAAAACCGTGCATTCACTAGACGCGCCTTCATTCACGTTCAAATGCCGAGCCGTCCTAGCGGAGAGGAAGCGTCCCCGCTCGAATGCCAAAAGCCCTGTTTGGTCTCGTCTCTCCGCCGAGCACGGTGGTGCACGGTGTCGGCCGGCGTCAGGTTAACGGCGCCTAAGCAGCGCCGCTGCTGCGACATGGCGGAATCGGAGAATGCTCAGCTGCCCGCCAAGTGAAGATTTCGACATCGGCTGGTATAATTTGCCCTTCATCGGGAAAGAATCTAATCTTACCGAATTGCTTTCTTGAAAGGAGAGCTGTTCCGCATACACTGCATAAAGAAATGCAGAAACGCCAGTGCCTAGGGAACACACCTTGGCAATGCCCCGAAGAGTAAAGAGGAAACCGGCGAGGTTTGGCATTGATGACTGAAAAGTGAATTTTAGTGCACTGACTCACGAGGTAAAACCGGCTCAGCGAGTTAAAGTGAAGCTTGACCTTAGGGGCCACCTTGGCCAAGCCACAAATAAATTAAATAAACATTGCCGCGATTGGGATTCGAACCCGCGGCAGGGAAAATAGGTAAGCTTCGCTGGGCACCGCACATGAGCACTATGCTATCCCCGCTGCCGATCACGTCTAGTGTTAAATTACGACGAAGGAATGAAGGAACGAAGGCCTCAGACGTTGCTGGCGCATACCCACTACGGGGGAGGGGCCAATACTCAGGCGGTTAATTGCTGGATACAGGAAAGTTTAAACGGGAAAAGGAGTGGTAATAGTACGTAGTCTGATAGATTGGCAGACGGAAGGACAGGGGTGCTGTTAACTTGGAGATCGAAGACGGGACAATAGCTTAATGTGCATAATACTATACAATGCCTGTAATGTTTCCAATGTCGTACTGAGTGCGGGAAAAAAAATTAGAATGGGAGTCGCTGCGTTCTTGAAGAAAATTTTGCACAGCAGAGCGCACACTCCAGTCGCTTCATCCAAGCAAAGAAGCGCCAATGTAAAAAACAACCGCGGAGGTAACAGGCAAGCCCAGTTGATGAAATGGAATTTGCAAACGACGCTTCCTCAAATGAGAGAAGCGGCGGCAGAACAGCAGGAAGTGATCTATTGTCTCCGGTTCGGCACAAAAAGGGCACAGTGGGGAAGCCGCCAGGCCAGATCTGTGAAGGTAGAAATTTAGAATGGGAACCCGGCAACGCAAGCGCGTGAAAGAGACCTCCAGTCTGCGTGAACGCCAGTCTTTGCTACTCCAAGGATGCAGAAGATGCTGATATTCGGGAGATGATGTAAGAGCCGAGGCAGAAAATTCCTGAAATATTGTGTAGCTGCGAAACCTCACCGCAGCTGTATATGCACACGTTGGCAGGACTGCAACAATTGGGCCGCAGAGGAAGGCTCTTGCTAAGGAATCTGCAACCTCAGTTAAGTGAAAGCCCATGTGACCTAGTACCCAAAGTAACCTTACCGAATTTAGATGGAGCGGAATCAGGAACTTAAAGAGGCGTAATGCCCGAGACTAAGTGGGTGAGGATAAGGAAGAGCAAATGGACAGAGAGTTTGTCATAACCACGACCTTGGAAACGGTAGTTTCTAATTTTCGTAAGGCTAAGATTGCTGCTAATAATACAGCCAGAAAAACTGAAGTGAAGTCAGAAAGACGGAGAGAAAAATACGAACCCAGTGAAGGCGAAAAATTCCCACACCTGCCTTTTCGCGATACTGCGAGGCATCGGTAGCAATAAGAACATGAGAGGGAAAGGACCTTAGGTGGTCCTGCAACAGACCCTGAAGAAGCGGGAAGGGCTGCAGCTTTGCATTCGATGGGAAAATATCATCGAATTTAATCTGGACAGATGATGAGTTGTTATACATACGGCAGACATCTGTGAAATGAATATTTATGGGATCAAGGAGGGACTGCACGTAACATATCTGCGGAGTATGAAAACGAGACCAGGCAGCACTAAAAAAGGAGGAAGGTTGACTGAGAAATATTATACTGGAAGCGTGAAGAGGTGAGTCGCACAATTTTAAAAATGCTTGAACTGTTAAAAGGCGAAACCTAGCTGACAACAATGGGATTCACGCCTCAAGGTGCAGAACAGCATTGGCGACATATTTTGGAAGCCCCAGACAAAGGCGCAACGCCTCACGCTCCAACAGCACAAGAGGGCGAAATTTATAGGCAGGAGCTCCCGAGAATAAAACACACCGGAACCTCAAAATTGGGAGGACGTACATTTTAAAAATCATCAGAAGTGTATGCCTTTTCATGCCTGACCTAGCACTACAACGCCTGCACAGGATGCCAATGGCCCGAACTTCTTTTGCAGAAACATGTTCAATGTGTGGCCGCCAGGATAGAGTAGAGTCGTATATTACTCCGAGATACTTCACCGTCTAAACTTGAGGTATTATGTTGTTTCTATAGACCAGGCAGATATTTACAGGAACAGAAACCGGAAATACTAACAATGCGCATTTCATCACATTAAGGGACAGATGAATTCTTCCTTACCAGTTGTCAAGAACATTGAGGAAATTTTTCAGGGTACGATAAAAAGTGTGAATGTCACCTGCTGATGCAAAAAAAATGCAATATCGTCGGCGTACACATAAGTTTTCAAATTTTTAATGCATGGAATTGAGCTTAGAAAAATGTTAAAAAGAACAGTTGAGAGAACTCATCCTTGCGGTACACCTCTTGTCTGTGGAAATCTTCTTGAGGAAACACCATTTTGGCAGCAGTAAAATTCTCTATTTTCCAAAAAAAACAGAAATCCAGGCTACAAAATAGCTTGGGAAGTTCAGTTCCTGTAATCTTAGTAACAGATTCGAGTGCTCAACGCTGCCGTATGCTTTACTGAAATCCAAGGTGACAAGCGCAGTAAACTGTTTTCTATTGCGAGCTAATTTAATACGACTCTCTAGGTCAGTATGAGCACATCAAATTAAACAACCCGGCCTGAAACCAATTTCACATGGATTCGAGAGAGTATTTTCTGAAATGAATGACATGACACGGTTGAGAAGGACCCTTTCCACCAATTTCACTAGGTTCGATGTTAATGAAATAGGGCGTATATTGTTTAAATTTAAGCCCTCCCCTTGCTTTTTAAGCAATAGAACTATTGCAGCAAGACGCCACTCATGCGTTATCCAAATACCTTTAATAGAATGGTGAACTATAGCCAACAGGTCTGCAGGAGATTCATTGAACAAAATTTGATCATAGATGAAGTGACCTTATCGGGGCCAGGAGCCGCTGGAGATAAGCGCAGAACAATTTGCGACAGCTCAGTGAAATCACTTGAGGTGCATGTGAATATAGCAGGAGAAGGTAGAGCAGATGTAAAGCGAAGCTCTAGGCCACACGCAATATCCTCTAAGGCCTTTGCGATGTCAGCAGGGGGCTGAACGAGGAATTCAATGTTGGCAGCCGGTGGAATCACCTTGTTGCGCCTCATGAAATTAAACAAAGCTCGTTTATTTCCTGATTGTGAAAGGAAATCATAATGATTTGTATTATACTCCTCCTTTGCACGAGCGACAGTGCGCTTAAATGTTGCTGCAACATACTTATAACCCAACCAATTTTTTGGGCATTGATTGATGAGAAGTTTCTTCCAAGCTGCTTTCCGTAGTCTATATGCACGCGTGCACTCAGCATTCCACCAATTGTTCGCGATTGCACCCTTTGTTCCCTTAACCAAAAATTCAGACTTTTGCCTTGCATTGTCCAGTACTGAACATAAATGTGCAGCCTTGCTTTCGGCACTTGTCTGAGCGCAAGTGTCTGAAGTGATTGGGAGGGCGGATTTTAGCGTGTCTTTAAAGCAACTGTAATTTATTAACGTGCGCTGGTGTCGCTCACGAAGAGTTAATTTACACGCAAACTTGAAACTAATCGGTAGATGATCACTGTTTGTTTCACAGTCAACAGACGCCCAGGACATAACAGAGACTTCTGGGGAGGAAAAAGTTACATCCAAGGCAGAGCGGTATTGACTCCGAAAAAACGTAGGCAATCCGGAATTGTTGCACATCAAGTTGTTGTCAGAAGCTCCAATCAAATAGTCTAGAACAAAACCTATCTGTTTTAAACCCCCACGTCACAAGGTGCGAATTAAAGTCTCCAAGTAATAGAACCCGAGATCGGCTACTAGACATGAGTGAGTCAAGGGGCCGAGTGTCACGCACACCAGACGGGAAATATGCATTAGCTACCTTAAAGAGCTGTTGACCTGGGACACTGAGGTCAACCGCAAGGATTTCACATTCATTGTCCGCATATTGGAAAGAAATGCATGCCCTGTGGCAAAACTTTGTAGAGATGAGCACTAACAACCCTCCCCCTCCTGATGACCGGCCAAGCCGGAACGGACGGTAATCCTTGAGATGATAATTGAAATTTGAAGTTAGCCATATTTACTGTAAAGCAACTAAATCTGGTAGCAGCTGATTGCATAGGCGATTTAAATCTGTTGAAGCCGAGAATATAGATCGACAATTCCACTGGAGAACACTTAAGAACCCTATCTTGGCGGGAGTGCCGCAGCCGCGACTGCCTTCTCTAGAATCCTGGTCTTAGCATTTTGACTTGCGTTACTTTTCTTTGTCTTTGACTTGGGGCAAGATGGACCTGCAATATTCAGAGGAGACCCACTTCGTTTCTGGGCGCGGAGATCAGACTCCATATCCATACAGTTCATAGAGGATGCGTTCATAACGCTGTTCGAAGGAGAGGCCTGAGAGGTCTTTTGTTGCTCACATTGTTTTTAGCCCTGTGGAGCGGAATCGATTACTACAGAAGGAGTTGTAGCTTCCAAAGCCAAAGAAGACAAGAGCGGAGCGGTGGACGCCTGCAGAAGGTTGGTCACCTGAGCAGCTATGACCTGCGAAATGCACGTGGATACGGTTTCCATAATGCGATCCATTGTATTTGCCACAGCTTTCTCAACTGCCACTGTAATAGCCAGGGACCAACTAGAATCCATTACGGGTGGGCATTTGGCGGCCACACTAGAGTAGCCTGAGGCCCTCTCCTTGACTGCGGCAAAAGCCTCTCTCCGCGTGCATCTGCGCTTGTCTATAAGCTCGAGCACCTGAACTTCTTGTGCTCGTGCAGGACAGTCAGGCGAATCAGCAGGGTGAGCACCACTACACAAACAACATTTCTCTTGCTGTTCAGGACATTCCCATCTGCAATGACGTTCCCCACAGGCACAGCAGCGTAAGGCCGATTTGCAGGCTTTGCCGCTGTGGCCAAATCGCCGGCAGTTTTGACACTGCAGGGGCCGAGAGTTAAAGGCATCTACTCGAAACACCAATGGCCACACCTTAATCTCTGACGGGCAAAATCTTCCTGCAAATGTGGCAATGACAGACTCCGTAGAATTTTTTACTCCGTCAACCATCCTGCTGCGTCGACGGACAGCAATCACTCCTGCAGGCGAGAGGTTCTCAAGCGTTTCCACAGGGCTCAATCGAGAGTCGACCCCTCGGACCAAGCCCTTGGAACATGCTAGACTAGGCGGAATGAATGCGCTCACCGGGTGGTTGGCGAAGGTCGTACACTTTAGCAGGTCTTCAATACAGTCTTTATCCGATGGCCTTCACAAAATGCCACCCCTGTCGAGCTGCCGGACATCGGTAATGTGCATGGAGTGCTTCGATGTGAACTGAAGAGCCGCCTTCACTGCCTCCGGGTTGTTCAGTCGTATAGCGCCTCCATCGGACGGCACTAAAGCGACCTGAATGCTCGTAACTCCACAGCGGAAAAAGAGATAAATTGGGAGCTGGTCTTCAGGAAGAGATGCCGACCAAGGGGAAAACCCCTGACCGGGAGAAGTAGTAGACATTAAGCTCTCGTCCCGCGCCCAATCACCCCAGAACAGGAGCAAGAAGGCACAGACAAAAAGAAGGAGAAATTTAGCAAGCTAGCGCAACACCGCAAGGTACTTAACCGCTGCCCCGCATCCTGGGTTGCTGGGCCACGTCACCCCGGATCACGTAACCCCGTTTTGTGACGTATTCTCGCGCTGTGCATTACACTTCGTTGTCTTCGTCAACTAATACTACTATCGAACTAGTCCCTTTGACAGACGTGCGAATGACCCAGCAAAGCAAAACCATGAGCCAACCAGGCTAAACACACTCCAGAAATATTTGCTGTTGGGCTAGTTGGTTCATAATAAATTTGAATGGCGGAAGGGAACTTATCTTTGTGTCTTCCTGCGTTCGTTCTTTTTATCTTTGTGTCTTCCTGTGTTCGTTCCCTTGCGCCATTCAAATTTCTTAAGCACATTCTTTCAGAAGTTACTCTGTTTAGCTCAGTTAAAACCCTACCACTTTTTTTTCTGTTATCCTGTGGTCGACAGTGTTGTGTAGAGAACTGGTTGTCCCGTTCTCTCCCAAAAGCAATTATCGCTAGAAGTTGACAGCGTTGTCGCTGTGGATGCTGGAAGCCCCATCATGGGCGCGGTGTGCTGTTAGAGGCAAAAGCCGATAGGCGGCCGCAAGCGTCAACAGATGTTGCAGAATCTCTGCATGTCATGTATCCCTGCCGGAGCCAGATAACAGGGAGTCTTCGTTCCTCGCCGCCGCGAGCGCCGATCACACTTCTTGTTAGCGTGTGCTGGAACATTGGAAAGCTAGCCTCTGCGGGCTAGCTCCGTGAGCTTTTTCCCTCTTGCAACATGGCCGCCTCTGGATTCACCCACAAGCGGTGACGTCCATGAGAAATTTCCTCTTCAGAAGTTTTATATAACCTCCTTAGAGGAGTGTTATGAGAGCGAGCGGAACAGACAGCTCGGCGAGCCGCATCCATCGCCGCTATTGTTGCGGAACTTGGAATCACGGCGCACTTTTTGCCATGGTTATTAAAGCGCTAGTTTCTACATTTTGCTGCTTTATGTTCCATAAGCTTAGAACAATGCATTCAACCGCGCCAGTTCGCACGTAATGATCGCAGTTCTCTAGAACTAAGGCTTGTGGTGGCGATAAAAAGAGTACTCACAGGAAGACAGCTACGGCCAGCAAAGTGAGGCTATATTGAATACGGATTGAGCTTTAAGGCAATAGCATGAAGTTTTCTTAGTGCAATGTAGGAATTTGATATATCATATGTCGTTATTAAGACCGCCTAGTTAGGCTATCAGAACCTGCTGTTTTACAAGGATTTTGCAGGCAGGCTAACATGCGCATTCATTTGTCAGCGTAATTTGTATACTTTTCATGCTGAGAGAGTTATGCAAAGAGCAACTGAAAGAAAATAAACCAAAGTTGTCTGCCGCTTTATTTCAGAACGTGCAGTTACGAACAGAAATGGCAGTACCATTCGGTGTATTGCAAACTGAGCAAAGTACTGTAGCGGGAGCTAATGCAAACGTACAAAAAACGCATAAAACACTCAAAAGAAAAGGGAGTGAGCTTCACGCCGATCAGCTGCCAGTGAACTGCTAAACAAAGATCGCGCTCCCAGCGCGCTACTTAGCACGCCCTGTCTCTCCGCTCCTTTCTTCAGTTCATATTGCATCAGTGCACGATTCAACAGAAATAGAAAACAAGGTCCAGAGCATAGAGGAAGGAAAGAACTCAGGAGACGCGGTTACGTCACATTTTTTGAAGCGATATTATACTGCACAACTTTTACATGCAACTCGTACACTCACCTTCTAACTACTACCACGGCGTCAGCTGTAAAGGATGTCCCATATTGACAGTGGTGAAATGTCAAAAACAATATCTTCTTATTAAATTTGAGGGTTGTCATGCATTCTGTAGCAGTCACCATCTAAGATAACTGCAAAATTCTGCGTGTAGAACTTCGTTACTATATGAACGCTGTGAGCAATTTTGAGAGGTAATGCTTGCAGTACATTTTAGGATGGTTCGCGCCCTTTCTGCGGAGGGGCTCAGACCTGAAAATTGAGGCGAAAAAAAATTGACAAGGAGGTTACCGCTGTGTAACGCGAGATTCAGTTACTGGGGTTAAGGTATTTATATTGTGAGGCCGACTTCATATATGTATACCTCTAGAGCGCCAATTTATTTTCCACACATAATCTCTTTTCGATTAGCTCTCCCATCAGATACGTTGCTCTAGGAGCATGGCACCACCGATAACCCTCGCCTCGGGTGGCACTTTTTTTTCGGGTTAGCTCCAATGGGCCGTACAGCATTTCTTTGCTCTGGTCATACTCTTCTTCCTCCTTCCAGGGTAAGTACCCGCCTGCTTGTTCCCGTGGCAACCACCCTCCGCTTGTGCGTACGGTCTTTCTATACCTTCCTCCTTCCATGCTAACCAACCTCCAATTAAGTGTTCCGATGCTCGCGCCGCTCCCTTGTCCTTCCACGGTAACCATTCTCTGGTCGTCGATTCCTCAGCTCTTGCCATATTCTCTCTCTTCCACAGCAACCACCTTCCGAACGGTTACCGTGGTGACCGCCGTCCGGTTACGCCTTCCTACACTTTCGGCATGCACTGCTCCGTCCATGGTAACCCTCCACGTATTTTCAGGGCAACTAATCTCCGAGTGGTTTCTGTGGAAACCGCCCATCGGTTACGCCTTCTTACGCTCTCGCCACGCCTTCAACCGTACACGGTAACCATTTTCCAGTTGGGGATTCCTCCGCTCTCGCGATACCCTACTATTTGCATGGTACATAACCACCCCTCCGGATGGCTTCGGTGGCAACCACCCACCGGTCACGCATTCCTCCACTCACGTTATACCCTCCTCCTTCCACGGTAATCACCCTCTGTGTAGTTCCCATAGCAACGCGCCCTTCGATTGCGCCGACGACAGTGACGTACTGCTGCTGCAAATGCCACGACGCGAAACCCAGGAACGGACTCTTAACAGCTGCCAGTGTGAACAAAACCGCCTATTGTGTTCCGCCTCCATCGAAACGCTGCTGTCGCTGTCGGCGTCGATATCGGTAACAGCGGCGCAGTAGCCGAGCACTCTTAACCACTGGGCCACGGCGGCGGATTCTCCAGCATTGTCTACCGAAGTGTTCGAGGGATCGGTCGCGGGATCGTGGGTGAACACCGGCCACATCTGAAGACGACGAAGGTAGCACAGGAAAAGGAGGAAGGAACTTCTTTGTCCGACAGAAACGGCATCCCCCCAATCCCCTCGGCACTACGCCGTAGAGGTAGAAGGCACCGCTTTAGATGCTGGCCGGGAGGTATTGGTCCCCGGCGGCCTCTTCAGCCAGTCGAACGAGGCGGAGCTGGAGCTCAGGGTCCGAACTACGAAGAAGGGTTTTCCAGGACTCTGTAGAATTCTGGCGAACCATATATGTTCCCGGAGGTAAGTTCCGACGCGTGTACACACTGCGGGTAGAGAAAGTCCCTCGACCATATCATCTGGGAATGCCCAAATTCTCCTGGGAGGGTGCTGAATATCAATTCTAAAGGTAGCACAAGGTGCGTCCAGGCGTTGCAGCCTACCTCGTCCAGGCGTTGCAGCCTACCTGCGCTGACGGTTTACTGAAAGCCCCCGTAGTTGAGCTACGTATGAGAGCTTTTCGCCGCATAATTAGCATTAGTACCGTTTTGTACAGTTGATCCAAGGAGAGCGAAATATAGAATTGAAGGCTTCGAGCCAGTTCGAAGGCCCCGGGACAGTAATCAATTTTTTATCGAAAAAGCATCCGCCTGCAACAGTTGTCCGAAAATGAGAGGCAAGGAATTATTGGACGCTGGCAGGAAGTCTCACATTAGCGCCCATTTTTTTCTCCACACAACTTGCTCCCAGTGACAAGTATCTTGACTGTAAACCTTTGGATACTGAGATGTTGGCGTCAAACCATATACGCAAGCTTCATGTGTTTATGGGCACCCGGCGTGTAAATGTTAAACCACACGACACATGAATTAAAGGATTAAAAATAATACCGTACTGACAAAAAGGATAAGATTAAGAGAACCGCTGCAACATTCACTTTATCCAAATATCGATCAGCCAACGAAGAAAAAATACAGAGGCTAGTAACACTCACCCTTACTACATTCACAAAACGCCCTAGGTTGGCCAAATTAAATTTTTTGTCTGGTGCATTGTAATTGGTTTAACTTCAAAACACACTGTAAATAAAACAACCTCTGACTCGCATATTCAGAAGCAGCCATCAAGCTCAAATTCAAGCCCTGTTAGCATATGTTCAACTACACGTTTTCCCCCAGACAAATAGAAGAGTGGAGCTCGCTGCACAAAGAAATAAGGTGCCCGAAATAAAATTGAAACCAGACCGATTAATATTCGACTCCACGCACACAGCTACTATAGGCACCGCGTCGGTTCAAGGGTTAAGGTGCTCGGCTGCTGAGCCGAAAGACGCGGGTTCGAGGCTGGCTACGGGGGTCGAATTTCGATGCAGGCTTAATGCTAGAGGCCCGTGTGTTGTGCGATGTCAGTGCACGCTACAGAGCCCCCGGCGGTAAACTATCCGGAGCCCTTCAATGCCGCGTCCCTCATAACCTGAGTCGTTATGGGACGACTTAATTACTAAACCGAACCCGTAGGCACTGCACAAATCACGATAATTTGCTCGGCTAAAAAAACTGTATTTCGCTGGTTTATAAGTTCTTCTTAGCTCATGTGGCGGCATGATTATGTCTTGTTGTATTTTTAACACTTTTTTTATCAGTTGTGTGATTTCTTTGTGCGATATGTTTTTTTTATTGCGGTGGCATTAGTGTATGTGTACCTTTGTTACCGAGCTGTTACCACCTCCGGACAAACATTTCATTTCGTGCGATAATATTTCCTTATTTGTAAAATATATATTAGTGCATTGATATGGTGTAGCTGATCATATCGCATAGAGCGCAGTGTGAACAGGTTATTGTGGTAGCTTATTTATTTTCTAAATTAAACACATCAAAAGTTACTAAAAAAAACCTTTTCAGTTTGAGAAGTTTAAAAACAAGAAAACTGAGAAATTTGCAAGAAAAACTGGGCGCATTTTAAGCTAATATAAGTGGACGCTAAAAACTCCGCACATGGGCTTGAAGCTATTTTAAACTATTCTTAACTAAAATTGGTTAACAGTAGTCTACTTTTCAAGAATATGTATCGGGTGAAAAAGCTATATTATTCATCCTGTTTTAATGCTTATGAATATACATAAAGTCTACAACATCTGGAGAGAATGTAAGAAGAACGCAAATGTTTTTTTTTATTTTAACACCATATAAAGTTCTTGCGGCCCCGCGCTTTCTTCAAGTTGGTTCAGTGATACCTGGTTATTTCTAAGAACTATGTCAATGAATTTTATATTGGCCAGTACACTCGTTTGTGCAGAATGCAGCATTAAACGTTTTCTAAGATAAGGTGGGCCTGGTCTAGGGCATTGATGGGTCAACTGGAAAATAATGAGACAGGTCTTTGTCTGGTTGCGTCCATAACTAGAGTAATTATGGTGGTGTTTCTGCAACCGGAACAATCCTGCTGTCCTATCATTATCAAACAATGAAAACATCTGCGAAATTCCGCGATGCCAACTCGGCGTTCGTCCATCATCGAAAAAGTATTTCGCGACACGCAGCATTTTCTCGATCGCACTGTAAAACACTTAAAGGCAGACTTTTCTGCATGGCGCAGACGGCCTTGAGTATATGCGGGGATGGCGCTCCAGTACGTCATACCACACGATGAGTCGCAAGAGTTTTGCATGTACACTTCGCGTTGCGGTTTCATCCTGTGATGTTTTCTTAGAAATAGACTTCAAAAGTCTAGTACACCGAGATAAAAGATGTTCGTGCAGGGCTGATTGTAGAAGCAGTCGCGCTTAGAGTCGCTTATTATGAAATAAAACAAAAAGGAAGGAAAATATTAGGCCGTTCACGACAACTGCTTTCGCTTAACTTAAGCAACTGATCTGCTGCCGGCGGAAGTATAAGTGTCAGAGAAGAAGTGAGTGAGGCGAAACGCAGATGGGAGAAGTAGCGAGAAAGGTTAGGGGAGAGCGAAAACATATACAACTGTATAGGAAGTCACATTCACCCTAATAAAGAAGGGGATGAACCGATTGCTGCAAAAGTGTTCTGCCACTTTTGCACACCGCAGGCGGCCAGCCACTGCTGAGCTACAAGAAGCACCTCAGCGCTTCTTCCAGTTTTCTCTCCGAGCTTTTCTTTCTTTTGAAATCCAAAACAAAACCGACTTTAATTCTTGCATCACATAGCCGGAGGCCAAGCACTATGCAAGGAGTAACTAACCCGAAAACACTGGTTTCTAAGGTATGCTGCGTGTAGTGAACTGTCTAATGGTCGAAGAATCTATTTACTGGCATATTTGAACAATACGGATAACTACTACTCGTCAACGCCTTGCACTAGTAAAAAAAAATTACACTTGATAGCCACAACAGAAATGAAAACAAGAAAGCGTTTCACACATTTTCAGCTCACTCCCGTATCCCTTTATTGAAAATTCGCCATGAGCTCGTAGGAGAAGACGATTACTTGGTGCAGACGCATCGCATCCTTAGAAACCCTTCGCAGTATCCCGCTCGCATATTTATGCTGACGCAGTGCTGGTGGCATATCACATCATTCGGGCACCCAAATCCACGACCTGGAAAGAAAAAAATTGGCGGTGGTTTAGCTCTGGTTAAACCTGGAGTGACGCGATAGCTACAGCTGGCCGAGCGGAACTTGGTCGCGGGACGAACCATGTGACGAACCACGTGATCAGCCACGGTTCCCCCCCCCCCCCGCCATCTGCTCCGCACCACGTGACCAACCACGCGACAGCGTGGCGGCGCAGCCACAGGGTGGCGCGCCGCCACGCTGAAGGCTCGAAATGCTACCGTAATGTAGCTATCGCTACAAAAGATCATTGATAATGTACTGTTAACTGATGCGTGCAAAATGCATCAGTCACTGATCTCTTCGAGAAATATGTCCATAAGTGACCCTGAAATGTTTCATTGAAAAGGAACAAACTCCCGCAGTGTCAAGAGCACCAAGGCATGCCTCAAATGTGATGAAATACACATCAAAAATATTTTCAGATAGTAGAAGTCAGTCCACATCCCACCCCTTAAGTGTGTTGTCTTTAACCCTTATACGCCCCAACCGTCATTTTGAAGTTATCATTTAAAAGCCGAAGATGGCCCGAGCTTTCTTATCTATGCAGCCAGGGTACAGAAAAAGGTTGCCTTCTATCATTAGTGATTTTGTGATAAGTAACAAGTGATAACGCCGAAAATTAGACACAATCGGTTAGTTGCGATGACGTTGGTAAATTGTTTGCAGCTTCACATTTTTTTTTTCGGATGAGAAATGAAAAGAACAGTTGAAAAAGTGAACTTCCCGAACAACGATTTTCATCCGTGGTTACATTCCTAACCGCATGTGCACTTCTAGAAAGTAACACGATTTAAATATGTAAAGCCTGCGCACTGCGAGATGCAGCTCTAGAAATGCTGCATTTTTGGTGGCTTACTCCAAAGAAAGACACTTATCTGCACATGCGACTAATCAATGCTCGAGCATACCACCATGTTGAGCTCTTTGATCACTATGAAAGATATGCCAGCGTTCATGTCACAAAACAAATTTCTGTGATGAGTTTTCATTCGAAGAAAACAGAACATGCCTGCAGCTCGCCAAATACTGCCACTAAAAACTCCTCAGAAACAACTAAGTGAGCTCCTTTGGCAAGAAACCGCCACAGTCAGCATGCCTATCAATAGCCCTCATGAGTAAGACAACTTCCTGACCCACCCGAACCCCAACCCAATAATTAACGCCTCAGTATAGCACTTTAACTTAACTGCTTATTCGTCGGCTTGTATGTTCAATATGTGGCTCACACTCGCACTGGCGATGTTTTCAGTCGGCAGGCGAATGCAGGAATTTTCGGTTTCGCAATTCGACGAAGCCAAGGGAGCTGCTTTTACGAAGAAAAAAAAATCCTTCTTTGATGCAACTGCCCCTGTAGATCTTCCCTAGACTGAAAAGTCTTAACATCAGCTTTTTAATGAAAGCTCGGGGCACTATAAAGAACTTGAGGTGACAGAAACTGGTTTCGAGTTTGATTATTACAGCGTGCCTCAGATTCCATTTATAGTCTTCATAGGTAAAGATGTGTTTTAAAAAGTCAGGCGCTGATTTCACAATTTCACATCTGGAGAAAGTGTTGCTATCGATCTTTCTTCTTTTTTTTTTGCGCTGAGAGAAAAAGATCATCGACATATTCTCAACCCTCGTACATCGATGCTTTCAGGCTTTTCTAGTGCCTTAATAAACTCTACACTTCTGGCCACTAGTGGTTCCTTAATGAGTTTATTGAAGGATTTAAAGTTCACGTGCTTCACAAAAGCGGCGGCCAGGTTTCAAAGAATGCCGTGCATATATTTTTTTTCTTTTCTGTCGTCTCATCATCTCTTGGGCCACGTGTATCCTGCCACGCGCTCTTAGGTTTTCTGCCATGTAATTAACACACACAGGTATTAGAACGATCAGAACAAAGGGACGACAATTCACGTTGGGGCTTGCATTTACGAAGGTTTGCTGTCTTGCACCATATACGATTTCTTAAATCTATACAGAATACTGACATCTATCAGGAAACCTGTCTCGTGCCTGCGTACAGCCTCCGCGTCTAAGCAGCGGTGTTCATACCACTTTTCATTTATTATAGATTTTAAGAGCGTTAGCTCTTACTCATCACGTTTCGAGAGTTCGTGGGGTCTGCTACAATTCTTGATCACAGCGCCATCTGTGGCAGCAGCTGCTCATCACGTTTCAAGATTTC
>JARKHS020008986.1:0-93894 GCA_030143305.2 Amblyomma americanum | reverse complement strand
CGTCCAAGCCTACGAAAAAGAAAATAATAAAACACTGTTTTCACCAAAATGTGAAAGTAATCAGCGGGAATGAGTCACGGTCTTATATTAAGAATTTAGAAGAAAGCCGCTTTCGGATTTGGAGCTTTGGCAATATTTTTGTTGAGTCTTGAGAAACTATAGCTGATTTCTCTGGCAAGACAGGAGAGTGCATGCAGGAGGTCAATGATCGTTATACGTTTTCTCGGAGTTTTATTTTTCAAACATTTCTGCTGTGTGCCGTGTTTTTACATTGATTCGCATTTTTTCTGTTTTTGACATTAACATTTTAGATTGTTAAAATGTCACATTTGTTTTCCTTCGAATATGGAGCTTACTGACCTCTGCGGTGAATGTCAATCGCTGAATGTTAGTTTTCGTTCTGATCTTAGCAAAGGCGACTAAAATTAATACCTAAAAATGAATCACTAGTTAACAAGAGGACCTCTCATTAGAAGTACGGGTGTGTGGGTGTGTGTATGGCAGCTCATCAAATCATGAGAATCCGCTCGAAAAGAGCAACCTGGGTAGCGACTGAATCCCTGCAAACGAAGTCCCACCGATGGCAGCACCTGCCATAGAAGGGCAGTGGCACATCGCCTGACCGCTGCACTATTGCTCCAGGATTGGTAGGAAGACTCCCATGGATCTATGAATGGACAGAACGATCAATTAATTAAGCATATATGAGCATTAACCCATTAGCGCATTCTGGCCAACTGCCCTCTGTGAACGCTGGATCTGAACACCGGAATCGAAGGAAAAACCTAATTCCTAGCGAACCTGATTCGCATTTGTTGCAACTACGCAATTCAACCATCATTTTTTTGTGATCCATACGCAGCCAGAAATCACGGCTAAGAATGTAATACAGGCCTAGATTCAACTCAAATTAAATCCCGTCACCTCCTAATCTTAAGAAAAAAATAATTTCAGTTCGATTATCGAATGCACTAAGAGCTTTGCAGTTCCATGACCACAAATATGATGATGGTTTAGTGGTCATCATATCTTTGCTGTCCTGTGTATTTCCACAAGGAGCAATGTTCATTTAGTAGTATATGTGGTTTTTCATCCCAAGGTGAGTCAAGTTATCTATTTTTTATTTCTAGATACTGCGATCTAGTACAGATAATAGCAGGGTGGGAAAATACAAACAAAATACAAGCATATAAACACTCAAATTCATAACATTTGCAGGCACTTCTCAAACATCACAAAAGAATTATTATTAACAGTCTCGCTATTAAGTGTATTCCATTAAGTAATTGTCCTCGGAAAAAAGAATATTTAAAGCAGTTGTTTAGTGTGTTCAAACCGACAAATTGCCACCTGTGAAGGATGCCGTTGTAGAGGAGTCCGGATAGTTTTGATGATCTTGGGATCGTTGCGCGCGCTGATCTGGCCGAGCACATGGGTGTGCAGCAAATTCTACCGCTGCGGCTGGGATCAAACCCGCGTATTTCCGGTCAGCAGCTAAGCACCGTAACAAATGAGCAACCACGGGGGCTCTCTTCAGTGAATGTATTGGTACTTTGCGTTTTGTGCCTCTTGTAAATCTTTCTTTTTCTTAAATACCACTCCGTAGGCTTAATAAGAAACTGCATGATCAAACTGAATATCGTTGGAAACTTAAGCACCGAGCAGTGCACTTTGCGGCACACCGCGTTGCGACAAAAACGAGACTGAGTGCAATTGATTTCTTCCCGTTTTGTAAAAATTCAAGTGTTCTAGTTTTAATTGCAAAGCGCTACTCCCTGCGCTGTGTGACTTGGCATACGTCAGAAGTGCTTGAGCACAGGACGGTCCGGTACAAAAAACATATGTCTTGTTCGTGGTAACCGAAGGATTCAGTCAATAAAATAAACTTGGAGGGGGAGGCGGGGAACACGCTCAGAAAGAAATTAAAACACTATGCATTGGGCTAATATTCTGGCCTGTTGAAAAGTATAGGCCAGACAGGCAGCTGTATTAAGAGGCGACCTGAAAAAACACGAAACATCACTAGGGGAGCGTGGGACCAGGGTAGGCGTTTGCCAGCTCACTGTCGTAGTTGCGATCAGTGTAAACAGCATGTGCCTTTCTTCAATCGTGTGACATTTCTGGGTTGGGAAGGACCAGGTATGAGCGTGCACTCTTAGAAGCGTTTCACATCGACAATCGCAAAGAAAACTGCATTAGTGACACTTTCTTCTGTTCTATAAAGAAGGAACGTGCATACGTAGTGTTCGGATAAGGGTTAACATCATTAGAAAGTCCCAGGAACTGTCAATACGCGCATGCGTCGGAAAGACTGTGCGGCAATGTCTGTTTGAATAAAGCAAAGTCGAAAGTCCAGCGTCCATCCATGTTTACCATCTTTGTGTTACGTCGATGTGTTTTCTTTGGCAAGCTGTTTTTCAAAGTTTAAATTGTTTTCTCTTATTCCTTCCAGTTATGGTGGGGTAAGGTAGAAATAAAATTTGCACGCACAGAAACAGAAAAATGCGCACCTACACTGGGACTCGAGCATTAAAGAAAATCGGGATGTTATGCAACATCTCGGGCTCGAAGTGGCATTCATGGCTAGCCAACCCTTCAGTACTTAATGGATAAGAGAGAAGGGTAAGTTCTGTGGCTAGCTGGTTTTCAGACAATGGAAAAGCAGCGCTTGTAGACGAGGAGAGTGAAGGAAAAACGACACACGCAACTTCGTGGATCCGTGTGTCGTTTCTCTTTCACTGACCTCGCAGCAACCGCGGGCTATTTCACGAGGACAACGGACTTCAACTTCTTGCTGCCATGTTTAGACAATAGCATGTATGAATCACCTAATGGTAGCTCCCCTACGGCCGCCAAGTAATTTACTAGTCACTATTGTCTGGTTGCTCTTTCAGTTTCAACAACCCAACAATGACTGTGACACGTCAGACATGAGAAACATTGCAATTCACTACAACAATTAACCCAGCAGTCTTCATGAAAAAGAATACCAAAACTGTAATAATGGTTGCACTGTGGTTTTTAACGCCTAATCGGACATAAAAATTGTTGAGTCGTGACCGCAATCCTGCGGTTTATGAAACTAAAACGAGATAAGAAGACAATTCGATTGTAATACGAGTAAAATTAGGCGACTACCACGCCATACTATAATTACTCTAAATTATTATGCGCCAATAAATTAGGAAGCAAACCATTAAACTCATCTGTGTATAGGCCCTTAACCAGAGATTAGGCTGCTAATAGGCGTCCATGCGGGCCACGGCCCTTTCATGTTTTTAAATATATTATCACCTCAATGTCATATCCTACCATCAATTATTGTTTTACTGCTGCAGTACTTCAGCAGAGTGGTGTTGAAGTTTTGTTTCTGATTTTTCTTTTCACGAGGGATTTTTTTTGTTTTCGTACGGTTAATCGGGTGCATGGTGGAAGAACGGAGATTTTTATCTAAATTGCAGTACCGTTTCTCGCTTGATCTTTCATAGCTGTTCTTTTTTGTTTGCTCTCCGGTAATGGAACTTGGTAGGCTTGGTCAACAGCTTCTTTATTTTATTATTTAGTATTATATATATGCACATAAAAACTGAACTTTCGTCTTGGCTATTCTCTTTCGAACTTCACGGAACTGCTAACAGCGATGGAGTCGAATGGCAACTGGAAAATGAGCCAGTGGTAGATACGTAGACACATCGCAAAATGCGTTTTTGATTACTTGTATTCCTGTGTAGAAAGAGCAAGTTTGCTCAATTTGAATGACAGGATGTTTAAAAGAAATTTTGTGGAACCTTTTATAGTGGAGATATATTCCTTCAGTTGCGTACCATGTTCAGCATTTTGTATTCATTTTACGCAAATGTGATCCTCCCGTTATATTTTGAATTTAGCCTATCGATTCTCTAACTTCATTATTCTTGCCCTGTCTGCTTCAGAGTTCAGGTGTAGCTATTGTCATGTTTTCATGCACACTGTAGATAAGATCAGTCTAGCATCGTTTAAGGGCCCATTTTCAAACAGAAGATATGCTTTACATTTTTGATAAATCATTCTTCAAATCAGCATTTGCTGGGGGGGGGGGGGGGGGCAAAATGTTTTGCCCCTATTGGCCTTGTTGACATAGGAATCGTCATTGACGCAGTTGCGAGGACAGAATAAGAAACGAGCGTTCCTGTTTTGGGCAGGGATGGTCTGATATTCTGAGTAAACATTAACCGATGATATTATCCCATGATGGTTTACAAGAGTTGAAAAAAGGTTCTTTGGCTTTCAAGTGACGTCATGGTGCATATTAGTTTATTCGGAATTTTAAAAACAGTAAGAAAAATTGAATATTCAGAAACTTGTTGTCACACACATAATTAATTTGCATGCACATCTTAAATAGACACCAGTAAATGGCGCCATCTGTCAGCCGCCATTACCAAACAGCGGGTTACTGAATTCAGCGCATTTACTGAATCCCCATTTGTAATTAAGCGATAAATCAAACCTTCCGTGTACAGGCGCGGAGGGATTTTGATACAGAGGGCTTTGTCTTCTGAGGTCCTCACGAATCTCACATACAAAATGCTGGCTGTGCTCACAAATAAAAGTTTTGTTGTTCATCAGCAAGCTATGTTAAAGCACCCTAAACCACCCACGTTGGCCTGACTTAATACAGAGCCCTTTATTATGTCTTCTCTTAAACAGCACGTGCCGCTTCCGTGCGTTGAATTCATTACCTATGATTCTGGTGCAACATTCTGCACTGCTTTTTATGTTTACTTCACCTGCGAAAAATAGTGGGAATGCTGGTGGGTTGTAATTAGTAGTTGTGATTCGTTTGTGCGGTTTAGTTAGTGTAAATTCCTCGTATCGCTTTATGTACTGGATGCTGGGTACTGCGTGCTTATTGACAAGTCACAGGCGACACCATCAATCCGGTATAGGATCTCCTAGCATATAATACCGACTAAAAGACAGTTGGGAAAAAAGTATTGTTCGTGATGCTTTCCTAAGTCTAATGCTGCTACGAGACAGATTCCTTCATCGGTCACTTTCATATGTTTTAGACGCGCAATCTTTTCCAATTAATATATTTTTGACCTTGTGAATCTGAAACAGCGCATAAAACACTGGTTTAGAAATATCCTGGAGGGTAATCTCTTGGCGTACTCGTGCCCTTTGAGGCGTTGCTTAAGGCGACGAATGTGCAAACAACGATGAGGTTTTTGTCCGTAGGCGTGATTGGATTGGTATTTCTTCTCTGATGGATGCTGCAAATCGGATGAGATCACTTTTCTTGTCTTTTTAAACGATTAATGCGTAGGATTGCTGAGAATGTAAGATAAAAGGTTTTGAAACTCATGGAGAGGTTGCCACTAGATAAAGTGCTACTGGTTTAATTCACCAAAACCCCAGCGGGCGCCATTCCAACGTGACAAATTCGAGGCACAAGCATTCATGCTGCCCATCAATGGCAACTCACTGGCTTTGCTGTCAGTCTTTCTTTGTACAGAAAGGACACGTGACGGACGTATTTGGCTAAGATCGTTTCTAGAGTTGAGCGGCATTACCCTTGCAAAGCGTTTGAAAGCGAAAGCAAGGGCAAATTTTCTTTCTTAGTGGCTATTGATGTGGATGTTTTGGCGTCCACAGGCGCGCAGCTGGTGAAGGAGAACAAGCTGTACTTCAAAGCTTAAATCTGCTCAAGCTTGCGGTAAGGGCCGCATGGAAATTCTATTACGTGTCAGAAATTCTAGTAGTTGCCAGCAATGTATCCTAAATCCAAAGCCTAACAGTGGATACGTTGTTGAAAGTATGCGGGAACTTTCGTCTTGCCCTAAGAATATTTCTCTTCTTTTTCGGCATCTCATATAAAATAGCGGTCCAGCTGACCACGGTATGTTTGACCATATGAGGATCAAATGTCTGGAGTGTGGTTTATGATCGTGCGCATACTGAAGGGCTCACATCGTATAGTTCGAAAAGAGAGAAAGCTCCATTGCAAATATCGATGTGGTAATATACTTGTGCTCACTCTTGAAAATTGATGTCTTTTGTGACAATTTCACATGTGGAGTTAACAGACTGCGGAAAAACCGATTGAAGCGCTTAGCGGAGCGCTAAGGCAAGCGGTGATTATCTGATACATGTTTCAGCCTTCGGCAACGAGTTCCAAACACGGTGTCTCTATTTATGCAGCTCACAAGGTTCACTATGGCAAAGCTAAAAAAGTGAAGCTAGGAACAGCGCAACTTCGCTTGCCAACCAGCTGTTTGAGATGCTGTTGCGCTATAACGGTTGTGGTGATATACACTGACGAGATTATGAGTTCCGAGATACTCCACCGGAATGCGGCCCGTACTGCTCCTGCACCAGGGCGAGATGGGTGCGAAAGGCAATGGAATGACTGATATGAGTGTACGTGTTTATGAGTGTTTAACGTCCCATAGCGACTCAGGCTTATGAGGGGCACTGGGGCGAAGGGCTCCAGAAATTCTGACCACCTGCGGTTCTTTCACGTGCATTGACATCGCACAGTACACGGACTCTAGAATTACGCCTCCACCGATATTCGACTATTGCGGCCGGAACAAAACCTGCGTCCTTCGGGCCAGCAGCCAAGCACCATAGCCACTGAGCCCCTGTGGCGGCTTTGAGTAACATAAACTAGCTAAGCAAAGTGCGAATTTTTCAACCCTAGCAGAGGATTTCACGAAATTTTCATCACATTTGTGTACTCCGCGCGTGTACATTTGCCAAGAAAATCTTTTGTAGGTTCTCACAACTTCTGGGCTAAGACACTGCGGCAAGTGTGGACGGTGAAATAAGAGCCACATAAGGGCTATGCATAGCGCAAAAAAGAAAAGAGTATTTCAGATCCTTGACAATATTGTTACCGCAATCTAATTGAGAGGATGCAATGACTGACAGCTAAGTGCAAGGGCATGTGCTACAGCTGTTGAGCTTTGCATGAAATCAGAGATAATCCCAGGGCTCGGTACCTTCACATGCTGTGTAGACGCGCAGGAACGGTAAGCGGGATGTCAACAAAATCTGCTTTTGATGGAAGAAAGGAAAATGCCATCGGGCCAGCCGTCAAGCGCCGAGTATATTTCTGAACATCTTGGTAAAAAAAGCCAGAACAAATGTTGCAAGCGCCCAGGCCAGTGCCGAAGAGAGGTGAAGTGACCGTGACGGATTATAAATTTGTATTGTCGTTTAACTTCTAGGAACATTGAAGGGCAAGGCAGTGGAACTTTTTCACTTTCAGGAATCTACTGTAGGAAGAGAAGAATGCTCCTCTTTGATATTTTCACTCGAGGCTGAAAGAAGCGATACTCTCTTCAGTGGTTTGTCCATATCTTCAGCAGCGCAGGCTCGGTACACAGAGAATAAGTTTCACCGGCCAGCCCAATGGACAATTCAAATTTTAACCGCAGCGTGTGCATAGTGAGTCATGGTATTGGGCTGCGACATTGTCAAACCTTAGAAGCCAGCACGGTGCCGAGTGGTGGCCACGACTGCTCGCGACCAATTGCTAAAAGCATTTTTCTTTGGCACGATATAAGTGGACAGCAAAAAAGCTCCAGCGGTGCGCAGTTATCGGGAGCTATTCAACACACCATTTAGCAGGACCTTACGGAAGTCTGCTACGGAGCAGTATCGAGCTAAAGCTTGTGTGCTGCTCAGTGTTAAATGTTGTTCATAGAAGATGTGCTTTTCAAGAACGGAAGATCTGATCTCCCTGAATAGATCATATGCAATATGAACAGGCAGCAAAGCAGAGGAGTATTATTTCAGAATATCCGCCATAAAACGGACCGACAGTCTTTAAAAATAACCATGGCATGAGTGGAATAGTAATTATGAGGCAGCATCGATTTTAGAATGAAATACACGTGTGAAAAGGGCAACAACAAGCGTTAAGTATCTTTTTAAACGCCACTTCCAAAAAAGTAAGAAACAAACAAGATAGTGGTTTAACTATGCTACAATTTTTGTTACCTTTATGCAGGGACTATAGAAAGGCCTAAAAAAGCTTCTGGGATGCAGATGTTAGGGATATTTTAAACGCTGTAACGTTGGTGTTGATTTTTGAAATAGTGAACAGCTCTATATAGAGCAGTCCGAGAAGTTTGATTAACGTAGTTGATTGTCTGTCAGGCTCGCTTCTGTGTGAGAAATGTAGTTTTACGGCGCCTGCTTTTTTATCCTGTGAACTATGCGCGGAGCAAACTATACATGCGACAAAACGCGGTCGCTGAACAGGCATAGTAATTAAAGAAACTACAGGCAAACCAGAAATTTCAGCTAACTCCTGTCAGCGCCAGAATGAAAAATTTCCGGAAGCAACATATTGTCACCGATAAACGGTCGAAGCACACAAACCAGGTTTAATTAGAAGTACTGGGCATGCAAGACAGCAGGGAGCTCGAGCGAGGAAGATGACAAAACCTCAAGCCTCTCGAGTGCACAAGGCATGGCAAGTCCCATCTAAAACGGTTCGGCCGCGGTATGGCGCCACTAGATTGATTGGTACTGTGGCAATATTTGGGGCTAAACAATTATGTATGAAGTGTATGAAGAGATGCGCGCAATGAACGCGATTATGCTAGTTCACCATCGGCCGGGATCCAACCTTCTGAATTCAGTTCAGTAAAACGCATTACGGATTGCAGCGCTATATGTATGCCGGGTTTTTGCATTTCATAAATAGTGTGCCTGTTTCAGTATTCAGCTGAGGTCTCTTCGGTGTTATATACAATTTACTGTTATTAATTAGTAGACAACTTACTTATAATGGACACTTGAAATTTAGCGGTCACACAATTTGTCTCATTTCTTAGTAAGCTCTCCGCAATGTACCACTCGAGCATTTCTACAAAGTTTATTTGTTAGTTTATGGGTGTTTAACGTCCCAAAGCGACTCAGGCTATGAGGGACGCCGTAGTGAAGGGCTCCGGAAATTTCGACCACCTGAGGTTCTTTAACGTGCACTGACATCGCACAGTACACGGGCCTCTAGAATTTCGCCTCCATCGAAATTCGACCGCCGCGGCCGGGATCGAACCCGCGTCTTTCGGGCCGGCAGCCGAGCGCCATAACCACTCAGCCACCGCGGCGGCCATTTCTACAAAGTACTTTTTCCCTTGATCTCATAAGTGCTTAGGAAAACCATGCTTATAATGTTGCTACAAGGCAGGTGGAAATAAGAACATAAGGCATAGTTCACTCTGTGCGAACGTGATAACGTTCGTATGGGTTCGAATGTATGAATGTTTCTTGCTGCACTATTTCATCTGTGAAATTGAAGAAAGAGCATTAACTGCGGCATACCTAAATGCCGAAGTACATAGTAACTTTATTTAAATACTTCAGCATTTCTTCTTGGCCTTTCTTGGGTATTTCTTGAATACCACAAGAGTTTTCGCCTTCAGAGATTGTTTTCCTAATGACGGCTGGGAGATTCTTTAAGACACGCACAGCTGGAATATAGGTTTCTTGGGGTCTTAGAGACGTACACAAGTGATAAACTGACGAAAGCTACGGTTCCCCACGCTGAGAAATATGTCAAGGGTGAGTGCACTGTGTCTATAAAAGAGCAGCGATATTGGTACGGCTTTACATTAAGCATTATGTCGCTTCTTGTAGTGCAGTGCGTGATGTGCGCGATGACCGTAAGTGCACAGCATGCACTGTATACACGAGATCCCTCGCAAGAGACAAAGCGAAATGAAATCACGACTTACCAAGACCCGAACATGGTATGTACCTGGAGATTTTTGTTTTTGATTGCAGCACTGTTTATGCGCAAGCTGAGCCATATTTTCGAAAGCAAATACAAGCTGCACGCCTCGCATCCATGCAGTGCTTTAAAAATATAGAGCTGCAGCTTTCCTATGATTGACATTTACAGCGTTGAATGAGGTCCAACCAAGGAAGGCAACTCTAAAAATGTGTCAATGTCATAATAACTAGGCTTTCCAGCAGCCGGAAATACACGCTCATATTGGCACATTTCTAGATTCGCTGCTCCCTCACCACCCCCTCACTATCGTTTCTTTTTTATTTGGGGGGGGGGGGGGGGGGCGGTGGGGATGGGTTGAAAAAGTTGACGATGATAACGAAATTTTGTCCGCAAGGGCATATGTGAGCAAAGGCCACCAGGGCACAAGGTATTTTTTTTACTCGAGGGAGAGTGGCCAGCGACCCATTTCCCAATTATTTAAAAAGTTACGGATGACTTTTTTTTCTACAGCTAGTAGTAACTCTGTTGTCATAATCTTCGTTCTTTTACAAATGCCATTAAAAACTCTCTCTGATAATATAGACAAATAAACGTAATCACCGTCTCATTACGATGAGTTCATCGTGCGGAGGAAGATCGTTATCGGCTCAAAGTGAGCGTTACTGCTCCTAATAAACAATACGCCAGTTCGATGGGGCAAATTATTTAAAAGCTCGCTGGGTGCCTGCAATTCCTTAAACCGAATGTTGGTGAATGCGGTAGAGGGAATTTCAAAGAAAACTCAGTTGACACGATTGTGCTTCTATTTGTTTTGCTCTTCCAAACACTACTTAAGCGGGCGCCAGCCTCGATGTCAGCCTAAGGAGAACTTTCTATGGTGTTCCACGGGAAAACGCGAAAAACTCGCGACACGCGTTGCGAACCTGGCAGAGCTGCGTCTCTGTAGGGCTTCGCTACGCTCCGTATGTGCCTCTGTCTCCACTACACTAAACCCACCAAAAACTTTCTGCGGTTGTGCTCCGCGCTACGTTCTTCGGGAATGAGAGCTAGGGCCATCTACCGGGACTCGCAAACAGCAGCGCTCACATTGCTTTCCAATAGACTCTTTCTTTAGTTTGTATATGCATTCTCCAGAGTGCTGCAACTGGTGGCGCTGCTGGTGGTCGTTTGCGGGCAGAGACAATTTTATGAAACCCAGAAAACTGCTAGTCAAAGTCAGACGCTGTTAAATTTACTACCTTGTGTTTTACTTATGGCACATTCCGGCTATAGGAGTGTGATCAAGCTCAACTTTATTTTTCTGGGTGGAACAGGTAACAGATCACGGAATAGTGTGATGTCTTGTAGGTCTGAAGGAAAGAATCATTTCACTAGTCACAAAGAAAATTCCCGATCCGAAACATGACAATGTCCTAGCCTATATATTTTGACCTTTCCACCCCAGTGTTATTTGCAACTAAGTTGGGGTTTATTCGGAGAAGCTTTTTAACGGGAGCAGGGCCAACAGCAGTCCGAGGTCCGCGTGTCCAGCCAGGAGCGCGCACCAGGCGATGGCCATGCGGCTCGCGCGTATGCCGGTCGTCTTGCCTACACAACTAAAAAAACCATGTCTTAACAGTCGTAGAGACGCGAACGAAATTACACACCGCGTGGTACAGTTTGCTTTCGCTGAATAAGAAGAGAAGGGAGTTCGCAATGCTAATTGCGATGTACTGCGCAAAGCTTCTCTAGAGTTGATTTGGAAGCAGTAATTTTGCCATATATTATTCGGTTTTTACTACCATGGAGCCTTGCTTTTATACCAGTGCATGCAAACTAATTTTTTTCCTCTATCACCCTTGGCATGAATAACATAGGAATTATTAAAAATAAAGTCCAGTTTATATGATCTGCACATAATATATTCCTGCATGAAATCACAATTCAGTAAGCTTAATATCAACTGCGAGACAGTAATTAAAGTTTTAATATAACCCACTCGTAAGTTTTTTCACTGGTATTGCAGCAACAGCTGAGAGAAACAACTTTCACGATGCGATTATTCCCCCATGCGCTTATTTGCAGAGACCAGCTGTGTCTTGGTTATTCCAGAGGGAATATTATAATTTGGTTAACCGATATCATTTATATCGAGCGTATGCTACACTGTTTTATTTCTAAGTAATATCTGTTGAAAAATTGGAACTTAATTTGTTTGTAATCTTTACACGTGTGTTCTCTGGAAGGAGTTTGTAGACGAACATTTTTGAGGTTAACCTCGTAGGCAACCCTAGCAGAATACATTAAGGGGCTCCACTGGAGGGAAAAATAGGCGGCACTGGTCAAAAAAAAATTATGTTTTGTAAGTTTAGCATTGAAGGGGTAAAATAGCATGCGCACGTAAGAATCCTTGCCTGAAGGAAATATGAGGCACTTCAAAATTTTCTTGAGAGGGTAACCTAACAGCTTACAATGAGTTTAATCTTGGCAGCAATGATAGCAAATCTTCTTTTCTGCCCTTTCACGCCCCTAGGCGTTGTAACTCAAAGTTGAACTGTGCACATGAAATTAAGGGCTGAGAATTAAATCTTCTCTCGAAAACAGGAAGTTTTATAATTGACCCATGCCTGTCATACCTGCGGTTACTGCTTGCTGCCGTAAGGGAGATAAATAATCGACTATTCACAGCCATTTAAAGCGCGCCAAGAGGGTAGAGCTTTCACAATGGTTTTCTGTAGGCACAGCAGCGACCGCACCAAAGCCCGCACCGTTTTCAATAGGCTATAAAACATTACGAATCCTGTTTCCTATACATGCGCAACTTCTACTTGAAAGAAATTCTTTTTACTATATCACTCTACATTACGAGACATAAAGACGTAAGCAGGCGACACAAGAAAGCACTCCATAAGTGAAATAAAATACAGCACCGAAAAGTGCACACGTTTTGGAAACATCTTTATAACTTTTTTGTTACTAGAGCTAAAATTGGTCATTTTGAAGAGTTTCATGACGTTCAATATTTTGTATGCTCTATGCATATTTCACCTTTCAAATATTCATTGAGAAACGGTCTACAAACTCTATGTTGCAGCTGCTACAAATAATATGCAGACTTTACTCGGGTGTTTCTTTATGTAGCAAAAATATTACCCACGTGTTTAACTGAAGAAAGGTAAGAAAGGGCTAGATACCAAGTTGTGGCTCACTCAGCGCGTGGATGCACAATGACTTATGAATGATGACTGCTGTGAGTGATTGGCAAGAACATAACTGTCTGTATATTTTCTACTCGAGCCACCGCGGTGGCTGAGTGGTTATGGCGCTCGGCTGCTCGCCCGAAAGGGGCGGGTTCGATTTCGGCCGCAGCGGCCAAATTTCATTGGAGGGGGAATTCTAGAGGCCCCTATACTTGTGCGATGTCATGCACGTTAAAGAACCCCAGGTTGTCGAAATTTCCGGAGCCCTCCACTACGGCGTCTCTCATAGCCTGAGTCGCTTTGGACGTTAAACACTCATAAACCAAACCTTTTCCGACTCGAAATGTAGCTAACACAAATGCCATGCTTATTTTAGCTGTGTGATGTTCTTTGTAAATTCACTGTTAAAAAAAAAACTCCATACCTTTACTCTGAAAAGTCTCATATTCATGCCGTCTAAAATCGGATTCCTAACGAAAACATTAATCATAACGATAGGTAGCAATCACAATCCCTCAGCACTGCTGCTCTACGCTATTTCTTTAACAGAAACAAACTGAGAATGCGTGGAGCAGGGTTAAATTCCGCACTTGAAGCAGCCCAAGGGAGTGAACCACACACATTGTTAGCAAAATTAGCAGGTAATACGGGCTGTTTAGGCACTGACAATTATGGAAGTAGCGTGCACTATTAGATATCACCAGAAGCACACACCAACTGTACAAAGTTAATTTGTAGGGGGCGGATTATACAAATAATAGCGACGATGCTTGAGGAGCTGTCTTAAAAATAGCCTTCATTAGGCGCTCTTCAGAAACCGGTGCGAAACGAATACCGCGACTGCTTATGCCTAAACGAGGTAAGTTGTTTTACAAGCACCACCTCTGCCAATCATGTCTTCAGGCAAATAGCAGGAAAGCTCAATGGAAAGGAATAATTCTGGTGTCATGTTAACAGAAAGAGAACCGATAATGTGGAGTGCCGTGAAGGCACTGCGTGGTCACGATGGGAGCCTTGGCGAATAAAAAGAGCTGCGTCAAGAATGAGCATGGCAGTGATGGCAAAAGAAAAGAAAGTAACGGCCGGTTGGCAGTCACGAATCGCGGGCACCGTATGCTGGTCACGGGCAACTTCCGCAGAAGACGAAGACGAAGAAGACGAACTTTTTCTGTATCAGAGCGCTGCATTCAAGTCTGTGCAGTTTTTTGGTAATTTGTGCTATAATCAGAGAGGCGCCGCTCCCTTTGTGCCACGGCGATGGAAGTGGAGGCTGCTGTGCCTCTATTGGAACCCGGTGGGTCGGCAGCAGCCGCCCGGAGGAAGCGCCTGCACCGCCAGAGTGACTCGAGCAGCCAGGGCACTGTTGTGTATTCGGTGCCAAGTGAAGACTCCTCGTCCTCGGCCGACGACGGTTTTATACCGGTTGTTGGCAAAAAGGCCAAGTGCAGTCTACGTTGACAAGCCGAATCGTCCTCATCGAGAACGTCAATGGTGTCCTCATCAAGAACGCCAACGATCATCACGGCGCCAAGTTCCTCAGCGCATACAACCTTGTGTGTGCCGTTGAACTCAACGGACATCCTGAACCTACTGAACAGGCAAGCCATCTCTATTTATCTGGAGAGCCTTGTACCGGGAGGCATAAAGGATGTCAGAATCAACCCGTTCAAAAACGTCATTGCCATTGATGTTGCGGAGCGAAGTTCACAAGAGAATTTAACCACAATCACAAACCTCGGCAACATCAGTGTACTCCCCCTTATTTTCCAGGACAGCGGCACTACGGCTGGCGTAATCTGCAACGTCGACGTCACCATCTGTGATGCACATTTACCCATGTTGATCAAGCCGGCAAACGACGGCATTTCCATCATTCAAGTTCAGCGGTTAGGCAGATCTCCATGCATCAAGCTGACCTTCAAGGGTGACTGCATACCATCGTACGTGAAGGTTGGGCACTTTCGTCATCCAGTTCGACCTTTTGTGCCTAAGCCACTTCAATGCAGGAAGTGCATGAGGATCGGCCACGTGAGCGGCGTCTGCATCAACTCCATCGTGTGCCCGCGATGCTCCGAGTCACACAGCGGTGATGTTTGCCGCGCGACTACCTTGAAGTGCGCCAACTGCCACGGCCCTCATGACTCTTCCTTGAAAGACTGCCCCCGTCTATAGACCGAGCGGGCGGTACTGAAGCAAATAGTGCGCGACCATTCTACGTACAAACAAGCCGCCGCAAAGGTGCTACGACGTCGTTCGCGCCGCCGAAGGTCGTCAAAGAAAGCAGTCATATTTGACAATAATGCCCAAAACCCAACTGCAGCTTGTCCGCCTCCACTAAAAACCGTACCAAATCAAGGGACCCCGGCGCTTAGTGAGGCTGGACCTGCTGCCTGAGATGCAACTTGGCCACCACTGCCAAAGCTTTCTACGCCTACTGCGTCAGGGATGTTGGCGCACTCAGGGCAGTGTGCCACGCCTATGACTGATCCAGCCAATAGGCACGATCAAGGCCATTGCCCAGATATGCAAGTGATTGCAATGCTCCCGAAAATAATGAATGCCATGCATGCTCTGCTTTCCAGCCTACACACACCAGCAACAAAATAGCGCACTTCAAGTGCTGGACGCGCTACATCCAGTTCTTGCGGCTCTACAGTAGACGGCATCATGGCTCCTTCGGACCTGTCTTTTCAAAAGAAAGTCAAGCAAGCTTTCATTTTGCAATGGAATGCTCGTGGGCTCCAGTCCCGGATTTCCGATTTACGGCACTGCGTCTACAAGAATCACTTCCCCATTCTTGTGATTTGTCAGCCGAAGACCCCGGCAATTTTGCGAATATCCGGTTACGAGGCATTTTCATCACCAACGTGCAACAGATCCAGCAAAGTCATCGTCTACATTCGACGTGAACTTACATATGTGCAACAATCAGTACGTTTGCCTGACAGTGAAGAGCCTTGACCTGACGTTTACGCTACTGGCGGTGTACTTGGCGCCATCAAGTCGTTTTGACGACAGAAGGTTTAGTGGTTTGATGGCAGCTACACCTGCTCCGTGGGTTATTATGGGTGACTTCAATGCTCATCACACCATGTGGGGAGGCGTTAGGATGGACGTTAGGGGAAGACAGCTTGTGTCCTTCACCTCTGACCATCACCTCCAGTGCCTTAATGACGGAAGCCCGACATATATTCGAGGGATGACTTATAGCCGCTGCTTGGACTTGAGTTTCGTTTCACAGTGCCTTACCAACAGCGTCCGGTGGTTTTCGGATGTAGAAACCCATGGCAGCGACCATATCCCAACCTATCTGATTATTACTGGCCATTACACATTTTCCCCAGCCACGTGTCGGCAGCGCATTGACTAGTCAGTTTTTAAATTACTTATGGAGGTTGCTTGCGCAGAGGGCTTCTCTACCGGCCTTGAACAAAAAATTAAAGAGGCCATGGAACACGCCACTGACCCCTTTAACCCTGTCGCTAACTACACCGATTTTGACTTCGAATTGCAGCGACTGCAATAACAACGGCGCAGAGGAGAGCGCAGATACCGACGCACAAAGTCGCGCCTACACCTAAGAGATTCTAGGCGCATACAGAAGAAGATTCAGCGCAGAATTCAGGCACTGCAAACACAACGGTGGAGGACATTTTGCCAAACACTTGATCCTGATACACGGAAGCCTTTGTCACGCGTTTGGAGTGTAATTCGGGGTCTTCGCACGTACCCTCAACAGCGCTACCCGTTCAAATCCGTAGCGCTCCACCAAAGGCGCAGTGTGGTTGAGGTAGCCGAAGATTTCTGCGCAAGAATATCAGGCCCTCCGAATCCAGGCGCAACGCTGCACTGCAACCATGTTCCACCCTCACTGGATTCTCGGATGGATGCACTGTTCTCCATGGAAGAACTTGATGCTGCGCTGGCTTCTTGTAGAAGGTCATCATCACCAGGACCCGATGGTGTGACGTACTCCGCACTTGCCAACCTTGGCCAAGAAGCTCGACGGGCTCTTTTGGACACTTATAACAAGTAATGGACTGCTGGAATAGTTCCTCATGATTAGAAGACCAGTCGTCTGGTTACACTTCTTAAGCCGGGGAAATTACCGTTCGACCTTTCATCATACCGTCCAATCGCGCTCGCCAGCTGCGCCGGCAAAGTCATGGAAAGAATGCAGCTCACACGCGTGGAATGGTACTTGGAGCGACATCAAATTTATCCAACCTTCATGTCTGGGGTCCAACGGGGCCGCTATTCTATCGACAAAGTGGTTGACCGTGTAACGTCGGTGCACCACAGCAAAAGTTTCAAAAGATTGACCGTGGCATTGTTTTTGGATATCAAGGGCGCGTACGACAACGTAACGCATCAGGCCATTTTGGACGCAATAGAAGCTGCTGAGATCGGAGGCCGCACGTTCAGCTGGATACGCAGCTATTTATCAGAGAGGTTGTTTTTTGTTCTGACTGCGGACAGACCAACGTCGTTACACCAAAATTCGCGCGGAGTCCCTCAGGGTGGAGTGCTGAGCCCAGTTCTCTTCAACCTTGCTCTTATCGGCCTGGTCGACGTATTGCCACAATCTGCTCAGATTTCGGTATATACACACGACATCTGTATTTGGGCATCTGGGGTTACCCGTCCTCAACTTTGTGCAAGACTTCAAAAAGCGCGGCATCGATATTGGCATCTTATCTTCGCTTGCAGGGCCTGAACATTTCGACCGAAAAGTGTTCATTTGTTGCGTTCACACGCAAAATAATGTCACGTTACACCATTCGCATCAATGGCGAAGCCATTCCCTATGAGAGGAGCCACTGATTCCTTGGTGTTGTCATCGACAGAAACCTCTCGTGGAGTCCACATATCTACGACATGAGAAAGAGACTAGTTTCGATTGTCCGCGTCCTCTCCTTCCTCGGGGGAAAGTCCTGGGGCGCATCAGTGCGCTCGATGCTACAACTGTACCGTTCCCTATTTCTGGGCTACATGCGGTAAAGTCTTCCGATATTCAGTTCCATTAGAAAAACAAATATCAAGACTCTTCAAAGTGTGCAAGCGCAAGCTCTCCGTATCTTTCTTGGACTGCCTAAATGTGCATCAACAGCAGCAACTGTTCTTGTTGCCCGGGAACATCATGCTACTGTATACATTGCTGTTGACACCATAAGAACACATATTCGGCACCTCACACGGTTTCCCTGTCGTCACCTCGCAACACTCCCAATAATTAGGCCGCGTACTGCATTCGCCAAAGAAATTGAAGCCCATCGCGCATATCTTCCATCGCAGTTCACCCCTGCTTCAAGACCGAGCGCACCCTTATGGAGTCTTCATGAACGTCGGATTCACCTCTATATTCCTGGCATTACAAAGAAAGCTGGTGTATCACTTCCCGCTCTCAAACAACTGACATTGAATCACCTGCATTCTTACCACAGTCACCGCATACATATTTACACAGACGGATCAGTTCACTCGACCAGTTCAGCGGGGTCTGTGGTGATACCGGCCAGATCCATCTTCATGAAAGTAAAGACGACCTATCCAACATCTTCAACTGGGGCGGAACTCGCAGCCTTACGGGCTGCGGTAGAGTTCATCAGTCAAGAACCTCCACATGACTGGACGGTTTTCACCGACTCTAAAGCAGCCCTTCAAGCCCTGCAAGCTGCGCTACGCCGCGGGTCGCAGGATCAACTTGTTGCTTAGATCCGTCTACTGCACCGCGGCACCATTTCCAAAGGTCATCACATCATTTTTGAATGGCTGCCAGGACACTGTGGTATAAACGGTAATCACCAGGCCGATGCGGCTGCGCGTTCTGCTCACAACGACGGACTTCCAGTGAAGATCCCAATATCGAACCCTGACGCTGCTTGTGGGCTTCGCCCTTTGGCGCTGGAGCTCACACTTTCAGCGTGGAACACGGGAGAGTTTTGCAACCTCCGCCCCAAGGCACTGGACCCTGAACTGCGCCTTCTTCTTCCACGTAACTCTGAACGTCGCGAAGCAACACTGTTATGCCGTTTATGGATCGGTGTTGCATTTACCAATTACTATGCTTTCCGGATGGGGATGGTCTACAGACCTGCCTGTGAGAGCTGTGGTTGTGAGGAGACCATCGCTCATCTTCTCTGTGAGTGCCCTGCATTTGCGAGTGCAAGACATACACTGTGTTGTGCCCTGGACAGCATCGATCCTCGCCCATTAACAGAGCAAAAGATCCTCGGTCCGTAGCCACAGCAGTCGACTGCACTCAAGGCATACAAGGCACTCTTTGCCTACTTTAGAGCGACTAGATTGAGTGACAAATTGTGACAGAGTTGTGCGTGTGTGTGTTATGCCTTTTTTCCTTCTCTATTCCTCCTTTTTCTCCCCTAAGTCCTCTTCCCCAGTGCAGGGTAGCCAACCGGAACTCCCTTTCTGGTTAACATCCCTGCCTTTCCCTCCTCTTTATCTATCTATCTATCTATCTATCCGCAGATTAGGAAAAATATTTTGAGTCATACTGAATCTACGAAGTTGACTCTTGGTTCGATTTTATGAAAGCTTTCAACCTTCCTAATCATGATATACTGCTCTGTAAACTTGAAAGCTATGGTGTCTCTCGTCTCTCCCTTCACGTTCTTCGTTCTTACTTAAACAGGCGCCAACAGGTCGTTCGAGTCACTATTCAAAAGTCTCATTTCCTTTTGATTCAACGTGGTGTCCCGCAAGGCAGCCTTCGCAGTCCGTTCCTCTTTAACATCTATGCAAACGACATCACATCCATAGCCCATAATATAAGCTGTATTCAGTACACCAATGTGTCACATATATTAAGGAGCCTAAATTAAATTTTAAAGGAAAAAGGTGTGAAGAAGACGACGTGAATTACCCGAAGAATAAAGAAGACGAAGAAGAAGCATTCGGTGAGGTGGAGGAAGAGGATTGGTGCAGAAGCATTCGGTGAGGTGGCGAGAGATGATTGGTGGAGAATGGAAGAAGACGACGACAAGGCATACGTGGACTAACACCGAGGCTATAAAAGGGCGAGTTAGAGCGAGGCCCGGGGGGGGGGGGGGAAACGCCAGAGAATCGGAGGCTCCGGCGGGTCAGGGACACTTTGGCTGGAAGAGAGCGACGCCGGCTACTGCTCCGGTGAGCTCGCGTTCTACTATTCCGCATCGTGGACTTTCTGCCGTGCCTGAGCCCGTTCCGGGGAGTCGACAGAGGACGCTATCACCCGCTACGGCCAGGGGTGTCTCCAGCGCTGTTGCCACCCACCCGGGTGGTGCCCCCAAAGCCAACAAAACCGACATCACCTCCACGGGCGCTTGGACCGGGAGCTTGTACGACGCAGCCAGCGACGCCAGCCCGAGCGCGTCGAACGCCGCCAGCGACGCCAGCCCAAGCACGGCGAACGCCGCCTCGACGCCGCCTACTGGATCCATACAACACCGCAGCTGCTCCGAACCAACCGTGAGCACGGACGCCGACCGCTAATAGTAGAACGCTAGACGTAGACGCTGGTAGTAGTGTGCCCGGGTCGTGTGTATTTATAGCCTTTGTGTTGTGTGTTAGTTTCGTTAGTTTTGTGTTCTTGTGTGTGCCACGTAGGGTGTACTAAATGTGCGTTTGTGTGAGTACACCCGTCGCCAAGTCCATTCTTTCGGTCCGAGTGTTCTCCGGAGAGATCCGTGACAAAGATAAGCGGCGAGCCTGCCAGGATATGGTTTACGCAAAAAAGCATACAGGCGCTAAAAGACGAAGACAAGCACACTCAAGACAGCCTTGGAAAAATCTTGCCAGCATGAGATGGCACTGAGCTTTGAGGCGCAAACTGAATGCATTCACCAAGCCGGGTACCCAAAACACCTGATCACGAGTATTAGTGAGAACCTTTTAAAAAGCGCAAGGTGGCGTCAAGGCGTGAACAGGCTCAGAAAGACAAGGACAAAGAAAAGAAACCGACGGTGGTGATTCCCTATATTCCTCGGCTTTCGCACAATCTAAAGAAAGCAGCCAGCAGGTATAATGTCAATGTGGTTCTATCTGCTCCTTGCAAGCTGTCGCGCGTGTGCACTTTGAACAAAGCAAGAATGGTTAGGCAGTGCAAAACTAATCACCAAATCCGCGCCACTGTTTGCACTACTGATGTTGTGTATGCTGTGCCTCTTAGCTGCGGTCTGGAATATATTGGCCAGACAGGTCAATGCTACAATGAAAGAGTGAGGCAGCACAAGTTTGCGATAAATGGTTATGGGAGCCACATGGCCACTCACTGCAAAAGCTGCAAGTGTCGTCCAGGTTTTGAAAACACCAAATTCATCGCAAGGTCTAAAGACAAATTAGAGCGTGAAATCATAGAAGCTTATTACATCAAGCAGAGGGGTCATATCTGCATAAGCAAGCCATCTGTCTCGCTCTCAGAAGAGATTAGGTTTCTCAGTGGGTGATTATCAGAGTTGTAATCATTTCTTGATCCTTTTGGCACGTGTTCTTATGCTCTGTCACTGCGTGTTTTTGTTTTGCTTCTATCTTTGCCTGCTGGTGTGGTTATTAAGCGGTTTTTTTCTATGAATAAACTTAGTTGGAAGTTGGCGCCAGTCCTGTCATGAGTGTGCTTGTCTTCGTCTTTTAGTGCCTGTATGCTTTTTTTTGCGTAAACCATGTCAAGCTACAACTAACTTGCTCAAATGAAAGTCTTGCTGCCAGGATACATTTCCTTTTGCATTTTGCTACGTCTCGGATTTTTCCGATCTCTCGACGGCAGAAAGGATGGATTTGGCAAAAACGTTAGAACTGGCTATCAAGCTGGGGTTAATCAAAGAGGCGATGCGTCTCTATGACGAGGAGGCAGAGAGGCATAGAGATGAGGCAGATAGGCAGAGAGACGCGCAGACGCTCGTGAAGCAGAAGAAAGCGAGGCGAAAAGAGCTCGCGAGGCAGAAGAGCAAGAAGCGAAAAGAGCTCGTGAAGCAGAACAGCACGAGACGAAAAGAGCTTGCGAGGCAGACAGAAGAGCTCGCGAGGCAGAAGAGCGAGAAGAGAAAAGAGCTCGCGAGGCAGACAGAAGAGCTCGCGAGGCAGAAGAACAGGAGAAAAGAAAGATAGAACGGGAGAAAGAGTTTATTTTGTGGAAACAGGCGCATGTCGCTGGAGGATATGAGGAGATCACGGACAATGATCAGCGTTCCTTAGTGGGCAGAGTATCTCCTAGACCGCCCAGAATTTGTCCAAACAAGCTGATGGCTCCCTTCGATGACAAAGAGAGATGATCTGGACACATATCTGCAACGATTCGAGCGGATAGCTTTGGGGCAAGGCTGGGAGCGCAGTGAATGGGCCACGGCATTAAGCACGTGTTAAGTCGGAGAGGCGCTGAATGTGTTTGGAAGGATGCCTGCTGCTGACTCCATAGACTACGAGAAAGTCACAAAGGCACTCCTCCAAAGATTTAGGCTTATGGCAGAGGGTTTTCGTGAGATATTTCGCACCGCGAAACTTGAGGATTCGAAAACCGCTAAGCAGTTTTCCTGCAGGCTGTCCAACTATTTTGATAGGTGGCTTGGTGTGTGAAACACCGAAAATAATAATAATAATTGGTTTTTGGGGAAAGGAAATGGCGCAGTATCTAAGAGTTTTGAATTTGTGCGTGACAAGCTGGTCACAGAGCAATTTTTAGCGTGTTGCAGCTCAAAGCTGGCGCTATTCCTGAAAGAAAGTTGTGTTCGCTGGAAGAGTTCGCCGACACTGCAAACCAATTCCTCGAGGCTCAAGGGTTAAGAATTTTGAGTAAGGCAAAGGAGAAAACCCAAAAGACCTTATAGACAGATGCGGCAAGACCAAGATCATATGGCGGTGTATCTAAGGCGCCAGTAAGGTGTTTTCTGTGCGGTAAGGTGGGACACCGTGCAGCTGACTGTCGGACTAGTAGCGCTGCCCAGAAAACACAGGTTGTGTATCAAGGTTGTAAGAGGAGAGGTCATACTCTGGATTAGTGCCGATACAGAACGCAGGACCGAGCTGCATGCGTTGTCGACTCGAGGGTAGAACTTGTCACGCCACCCGAAGTTCCGCAGCTGAAAGGAGGGCAAACGCCGCCGAAAATGAGGCAGTGAGTGGAACACCCAAGTCGAAAGCAGCAATGCCAGTGGTGGTTGGGTAAATTGGGGACCGTCCTATATTGGTGCTTAGAGACAGTGGAGCTAACACAGTCTTGGTTCGTAGAAGCCTGGTGAAGGACGAGGATCTTACAGGGGAAGCGTCGGCCGTCACTCTTGTAGATAGCACAGTGAGGTGCCTTCCTGAAGCAAGGAGTCTAGTATCCACGCCATATTATACTGGGCAGGTAGTGGAAAAATGCGTAGACCAGCCCATCAACGATCTCATCTTGGGAAACATTACGGGTGCAGAGGTGTCGAAGACCTCGATCCTCAGTGGAGGATGCTCGACGTTGAACAACATTCAAAGGAGGAAAGGCCTGCGACAGCTCAGACGGGTGCAGTCAGTTTCTCGTCGACAGTGGAGACAAGAGCTCAAGCGACAGCCCGAGCAACGCAGTGTCCGCTCTCCACTCCTGTTACGTTGTGCTTAAGTGTAACACCGGGCGAAATTGCAATTAGGCAAAGAGAAGACCCGAGCCTGAAGACTTGCTTCGAAAGTGTCGGGGAAAAAGTGAAAAGAAAGAAGAGTCGTACGTCCTTCGAATATCAATTGGTAAATTGTCTTCTGCACAGGGAATGCATATTTAGTTCAGGAAGGCGGGTCCAACAGCTGGTGTTACCGAGAGATATGCGAGAGACTGCGCTGCGCTTAGGATATGACGCCATTATGGCCGGACACAAGGGTGTTCAAAAAACGGTGTCTAAGATCACCGAGGAGTTCTTTTGGCCGGGTGTTCAGAGTGACGTTAAGCGCTTTGTTCGCTCATATGATGTGTGCCAGCGCACAGCTGCGAAGGGAAGAGTTGGTCCCGTACCTCTGGGAAAGATGCCAGCTATCGACCTACCGTTTTAGCGAGTGGCTAGTGACATTGTGCGGCCAATCTCTCCAGTTTCAGCCAAAGGCAATAAATAAGTGCTTAATCTAGTTGACGTGGCCACTCGTTATCCTGACGCTATTCCACTGAAAACTATTGACAGTATCCAAGTGGCGGAGAGCCTCTTGGAAATGTTTTCGCGTTATGGGTTCCCGAGGGAAATTTTGAGTGACCGGGGCTCGAACTTCACATCGGAGCTAATGAAGGAGGTTAACCGGCTTTTGTCAGTATGACAGTTACTGACGACGCCTCACCATACCATGTGTAATGGGCTTGTAGAGCGTTTCAACGGCACCCTGAAAAACGTGATCAAGAAAATGTGCCAGGAGAGACCTACTGATTGGGATAGATATCTCCCAGCTCTTTTGTTCGCTTACCGCGAAGTACCGCAAACGAGTATTGGTTTCTCGCCCTTCGAGATGTTGTATGAGAGAACCGTTAGAGGTCCACTTACAATACTCAAGGAGCTGTGGGCTAATAATGAGATTGCATCAGATCTCAAGACAACATACACATACGTTCTTGAGTTGCGGGACAAGTTGGAAGAAACATGCAGGCTTGCACATCAAGGCCTGGGAAGGGCGCGCGAACGCTATAAGGGCTACTATGACAAGAGAGCCACTGACAGGAATTTGAATCCTGGGGACGAGGTTCTCATCCTGCTTCCCACGGATAATAATCAGTTACTGATGCAGTGGAAGGGTCCTTACCTTGTGACGCAGAAGAAAAACGACATGGATTATGAGTCATTGATAAATAACACCAAAAAGGTTTTCCATGCAAACATGTTACAAAAGTACGAAGAAAGAGTTCCCATACAGTGCGCCCCCAAGGTAGTATGCTTGGTAGTAGCCGAGGAGACAGATGACGTTGTCGAGATTCCTACATGCAGTGGGAAGAAAACGGTAAGTTGGATAAGGTGCTAATAAACCCCAATTTGAAGAAGCTCGAAGCTCACAGATAAAGGCCCTACTCCAAAGCAAAGAGGGTGTGTTTTCAGATGTGGCGGGCAAAACGTATGTCATATGTTGCAGACTAGATCTCTCTACAGAAAGACCAATAAGCCTTAAGCAATACCCACTACCTTGAGCAGTTCAAGAATGAATAGAAAAGGAGGTGCGGGATATGTTGGAGCTTGGTGTGATTGAGAGGTCGTGGTCAGCATACAATGCGCCTCTCGTGGTTGTCAAAAAACCCGATGGTACTAACCGACTGTGTGTAGATTTTCGTCGGCTAAATGACATCATAGTACCCGGTGCAGAACCCATACTAAGAGCGGACGTGGTGTTCGCTAAGGTGGCTCAGAAGAGGTTTTTTTCTAAATTTGACTTAGCTAAAGGGTATTAACAAATACCAATGGAAGATTCTTCTAAAGAGAAGACTGCCTTTTCGTGCTCGGCGGGTTTATTCCAGTTTAAATTCATGCATTTTGGTTTGAAGACAGCGTCTGCAATATTCACGAAGCTGATGAGGAAGGTTTTGGAAGGGCTGCAAAATGTAGAACACTATATTGATGACATCCTGGTGGCAACAGATACGTGGGAAGAGCATGTAATTACGCTGGAAAAACTATTTGATAGAATTCAGCAAGCCAGGTTGACCATAAAACCGGCAAAATGTGAGGTGGGCTTTGAAGCCATTTCTTTTCTCGGACACAAGCTGGGGATGGGCCGTATCGCGACGAAAGACGACATCTTGGACAAAATACAGCAGGCCCGGACACCGACGACCAAGCAGTCGTTCCTGGGTCTGGCGGGATACTACAGGGACTTTATTCCCGATTGTGCCCACATAGCCGACCCGCTTGTCCAACTAACTAAGAAGGAGGCAAGCAATAAGCTGAATTGGACTGCTGAACGTGAAAATGCATTCGTAATGTTAAAATGGTATATGGCAAAACCGCCCGCTCTGCTTGCTCCGAATCTGGGTAAAGAGTTTGTGCTTCGCACTGATGCGTCAGACCGAGCATTAGGAGGTGTACTGTTTCAAGAAGGGAATGGCGTGCTACATCCGGTATTTTTTGCAAGCAAGAGATTATAGGCTAGTGAACGCTACTACTGCACTGTTGAAAAGGAATGTTTGGCGGTGGTGTGGGCGGTAAAGAAATTCCACATTTATCTTTATGGGAGACATTTCAGGATTCAAACAGATCATCAACCGCATGAACACTTAACCAAGGCCAAAATGAACAATAGTAAAGTTATGAGATGGAGTTTGGCTTTGCAAGAATATTCATTTCAGGTGGAATATATTAAAGGAAGAGATAACGTTGGAGCGGACTTTATGAGTAGAAGCCAACTGAACAACTCTACGTGTCTCTGGGTTGTATCTTGTTGTTGTGTTAATGTATCTCTGGGATTTATCTTGTTGTTGGTGGTGTTGTGATCATATAAGGGAATGTGTTGTGGACACGGACATGTTTATTAAGGTCTCTGTACGAACAACGGCAGTGGTGTGTTCTGAAAACGCAATTTGGTGTGCTGTGTTGAGTGGTGTGCGTTTGGTGTGTGCTGAACATCTGCGGTGTGGTGTGTGCTGGGTCCAGAATCGCCACAGAAGATAGTCGGTTGGCTGGATGGCTTGGAGATGAGGGTGACGTGAGCAGTTTTTCATGGAAAAACTCTTGAGAGAGGGGGCCCTTGTCACATATATTAAGGAGCCTAAATTAAATTTTAAAGGAAGGAGGTGTGAAGAAGACGACGCGGATTAACCGAAGAATAAAGAAGAGGAAGAAGCATTCGGTGAGGTGGAGAGAGATGATTGGTGGAGAAGCATTCGGTGAGGTGGAGAGAAATGATTGGTGGAGAAGAGAAGAAGACGACGACAAGGCTTGCGGGGACTAACCCCGAGGCTATAAAAGGGCGAGGGAGGGCGAGGCACGGGGGGAACAGCAGAGAAGCGGATGCTCCGGCGGGTCAGGGACACTTAGGCTGGAAGAGAGCGACGCCGGCTACTGCTCCGGTGAGCTCGCGTTCTACGGGTCCGCATCGTGGACTACCTGCCGTGCCTGAGCCCGTTCCGGGGAGTCGACAGAGGACGCTACCACCTGCTACAGCCAGGGGTGTCTCCAGCGCTGTTGCCACCCATCCGGGTGGGGCCCCCAAAGCCAACAACACCGGCATCACCTCCACGGGCGCTTGGACCGGGAGCTTGTACGACGCAGCCAGCGACGCCAGCCCGAGCGCGTCGAACGCCGCCAGCGGCGCCAGCCCAAGCACGGCGAACGCCGCTTTGACGCCGCCTACTGGATCCATACGACACCGCAGCTTCACCGAACCAACCGTGAGCACGGACGCCGACCACTAATAGTAGAACACTAGAAGTAGACGCTGGTAGCAGTGTGCCCGGGTCGTGCGTATTTATAGCCTTTGTGTTGTGTGTTTGTTTTGTTAGTTTTGTGTTCTAGTGTGTGTGCCACGTAGGGTGTATTAAATGTGCGTTTAGGTGAGTACACCCGTCGCCTAGTCCATTCTTTCAGTCCGAGTGTTCTCCGGAGAGATTCGTGACACAATGAAAAATGTTTTTTTCTTACTGGGTCGTCTGTCGATGAACTAATCAATACAGGAAATCTGGTTCTTTCTGCTCTCCATGAATTGTTCAAATCTAATGCTATAGTAGTTAATTCTAGAAACACCAACGCTTACATCTTCTGGCCCCTTGGCCTGGATGTTAGTGTAAAAGCTACGCTGGAGCTAGAAAATACCATATTTGAAATTGTCGACAAGTTTAATTAGCTCGGTGTTGTTTTTGACTCTCGTGTGAGATGGTCTTACGATATACTGCAGATTGAAATTAAGCTTACTAAATCAGAGGGGTTCCTCTCGACACATGGGAACGAATTTTTTCCAAAGAATGTCGTGCTTTGGGAAAAATTCTTTTTTTTTCTTATTTACCACACTGTTTCAGTCGTACATAAACTACTGTCAAATTCCTTTGGGTACAACATCAAAAACCAATCTAAATATTATACTTGGTCTCCAAACAAAAGCAGCTAGACTGATCGCTGGTGCGGGTTACACTGCCCACACGTAAAATTTACTCCTTAAACATAGGTTTCGCCGTGCGCCTACCACGTTTGAGCATCGCTTGTTGCTCTGCCTTAGATTCTCATCACAATGCTGATCCGACTTCCTGAAGAGTCTTGCTGGGCTTAGGCCATATGAGAAATACTTTCATACCAGAAGCAAACAAATATGGGATGTTCCTGGATCGAGAACGTTATACGGAAATCAGAGCCTTCGTTTCGTTTTACCATAAACACGAAATAATCACAGCATAAACAACCCAAACATCTCTACCGCCCCCATTAACGACTTTAGGTTATATTTCATCAATGCTGCACACTCTTTCTACTCTTTCTGTTCTTTGCCTAGTTGAGCTTTGTGATGAGTACTCACTATAAATTTAGGTTCAGCCCACGTTGCCACCTTTAATTACTGTCTTCATTCTAATTTGTTTGCTTTATGAGGGCAAGTATTTTTCCTGTTTTCGTCATTTTCCGTAGTACATAATTTCATTCTTTATATGTACATTTGCACTGCATGTGCACATGTTCTGTTGCTCTGCCTTCACCGGGCCTGGAGCATCTCTCAAGTTACCCTATTAGCTTTTCGCCCGGTGCCCATTTTTTTACATAAAGAAATGAACTTTCGTCTTCACATCAACTTTCTCCTTCGTCTTCAAAATATAAGTACGACATTCTACACTTCCTTACCGCGTGAGTTGCAGGAAACACGCACAGACAGCGTCTATAATCCACGCCCAGCTACCGTCTTCTGCAGCCAACGCTGCAGAACTTACGCACCACATCCCAAACATCCCATCACAAACTTAAGCGCCACATCACCGTGATGAGCACCTAGGAAAACCGGAGCTCAAAACCTAATGTAATATTGTGCTGGTAGATGCAGACATTGGGGCGCACGACGTGGCTGGAAATAGCGCACTGAAATGGCCGGGTGCTTCACAGAGCGTGTCGCCAGCCTAAGAATGAAGGCGCTGAAGCGTGAGTGAGTGCCAATTTCAGAGTGGGCACCTAGCCATAAAACAGTTCTGACATCGGTCACACTGGAAACGACAGCAGAGGGTTGTGACCCTAAATGGAAGCAACGACTATCTAGGCAATTCTGTTCGTGCCCACCCCACCTTTGCCCCGATAGCAGGAGAGAGGGCTAGGACAGTTGGATAAAATAACAGAGCTTTTAACAGGATGATAAAAATATTTGGAGGAAATACATATCTCTAATCCTAAAGAGAAGGAAAGTACTCTCATTAAAGGAATTTGGAAGTGCAATGAGGGAATGCTGCTTTGAATGCAAACTGAGTTTCATAGAAACGACTATTTTGATTGCGGTAGATATTTCGTACGCGTGGATTCGGGGTTCTCTATTTCTTGTGTGTGTATATTTTAATCTCTCTTTTTTGTGCTGATGCTTCATTTACTGCAGTATGCGCGGCTACTACTACGCTGTTTTTAACATTTCTGTAATGGCGCGCTTAGAAGGCTATCAAGGTCCTAAATATTTCAACAGTTTGTTCCTGTTATTGCTACAGAACCTATAACTGTGTTGCAGTTTTATCCACGTTTTTGAATATGCCGAAGAGACAAAAATGTGGCCTTTAGGCACTGCTATGATTTAAATCTGTTGTTATCGGTTTTACCCTTGATTTGGGCGACTGTACGCTATGTCGCGCTCCTTTCAGGGATGAACGAACCATATGTCTCAGAACGCCAAACCGTTCCGGCGACTCGCAATCCGGTTTCTTGTTCTGGGTTTAGAAGTAGCGGTCTGTCGTTTAGTTTAGTTTGTTTTATGCCGCAAAAGACCACCAATGTTAAAGACTGTAACTTGTAGAATCTAGATAAAAATGACGGAGCAGAAATCATTTGTTAAACATGAAATTATGTCCACTAACCATGAACTCACAGGACAATCCTCTTGACAACAGGACTCGGCCCTACTGGCTGTGTTTATAATATTGAGGTTCTTTTTTGCACAGGCGACAATCTCCAGCGAAGCGAAAACGGCTGCGCGCGGTTAGTTTCGCAAAAAATGTCGTAGAACCTTGATCACAGTGAGATAAACAACTGGAAGACAGCGGCGCCCTTTTTCTATCCAACAAAATTATTCTGTTTCGTACCTACTCCGGCGTCCTCACCCAAACGGTTTCGCTGCCAACTGTTACGTGTGCCTTTTCTTGGAAACTATTTCTTTCAGTGGGCATCATGTATCTGCTCTTCTGGGTAAATGGCCCGGCCCATGGCCAGTGCTTGATTTCTGCAGAAATCACCTCCTGCTTCTTCAATGGCTTTACTGTATTTTCTTATCGTGTCTTAACGTAACCCTTCTTATTCAATTTGACGCTGCTCGCGGTGTTATGCTGTGTTTAATGCTAGGCGTTTTCCTTCGCCTACAATTTTCCGCTCCCTAGTTTACGCTCCACAGCTGATGTATGTTCGCTCCTTTAGAGATAATATTAGGGTGGTATTCATGAAAGAGTATCTGCCGAACGTACTTCAACGCATTCTTATTCTCCTAATTATCTCACTGCCGAGACAGTGGTTACTTCTTGTTCTTAGTTGATGAATCTCCTAACGGGTTTTAATGGTTCGCTGACTTTCATAAAGTCTTTTTGCCTTCCTAGAATATTCAGCACAGCATTGTATTTCATCACAATACTTGACGCCTGCCATTCTACCCTGCCTGGCTACATTCTCGCTAATTCTTTGAAATATCTGCTAAAGTTTGAGTGTGAAACGAAAGCATAAGGGCCTGTGGTAGCGCCGATAAAAGAAAGTAAAAAAGAAGTAGACATTCAGAACCCTTCCTCATGCAAGGAAAGATCGACCCATATGCTTGGCATCAAGGAGAAGAAGATAATACCAATAAAGCTAAAATATCGCAGTTTACGTGTGTATAGGGCTTCAAGCGCATAACACGCAACATTTCTATCAGGAAGAAAACCGCAATCAAGTTTTTCGTTCTTTGAGGAACTTTGTTGGGATCAAAGTTCGGGCGTGATTTTTTTCACCAACTAAAAAAACGCACCATCAACGGAATTAGAGAATGCTTTGGCTCTGCCACAGCCTTCGCTCAAAGCAAATTATTGCAGTTTATGCGACCACACAATTATCTCTTCAGAATAACGTTCCACAAGGATCCTCGTTCGCAACAAATATTGTGGTTTTTGCTGTTTCTAAATCTATAATATCTCAGAACGACGAAAAAAACACCTGAAAACAGGTAAGCAAGTGACACCATCTCAGTCTTCCGTATCGGTCTTGACCCGCCACCAGTACCCATCGTGCACATATGTAGACGTAGCCTTCGTTAACAGATGAGGTATTATACCTAAACTTTAGAACATGCTGAGGTTCGTCGAAGGCACTGACACGATTATGTTAAGCGGAACTTGGTTAAACAATAATACTAGAGACAACGAAGCGCTATCCTGTTACACGAACTGCACATTATACCGACGCGATAGGAACTGTCAGTGCATAGTGGGAGTACTCGGTGCACTAAAAAACAGCCTATCATCTACACTCATACAGGATGACAAAAACTTGGAATTCACATGAGTACGCTTTGGAGAAACGCCTCTAAAGACACTAACTGGTTTATGATATCAGCCACCAAAAAGCTGCCATTGCTCAGTGTCTGCTTAAAAAAAAACTAACCAATATCGAAACTATTTTTCTTGCATATTCGTCTTGTGATTCGGCGGATTCAGTTACACCAATATAACTGGTACATTTTTCGCTCTTTAAAGTGCGTAAGATGCATTTACGCAATTCATCGGCCTAGTGCACGCAAGGTCACCTTCAACAAAAAAAAAATTATGGGCCTCAAGATGAAATAGCGCGCTAGACCTCCTCTTTACAACAACCACCTCTAACGTAAAAATATAGATCTTACGCTTGCCACGAGCTACAAGTACTGTCTTCACATAACCAGCCATTAGAAAGAAAAAAAGGCCTTCAGGAACACTAATCGCGCACTCTGAAAGATCAAACATCGAGAAAAAAATAATACCGAACTTCCGAATATTTTGTAGAGTCAAGGGTTTGACGAAAGTTTGTCTGGTGAGGCATTATTATAAGTAAAAGTATAACAATGACTGAGAAAGTAAAAGTAAAAACTCGCGTTTTCAACCCGCACGGGTCTCTTCTTCACAGTGAGTAGAAAGTGGAACCAGTCTAAAGTTAAATGCGCCGCACATGGCGTAATGATTGCATGTAAGCTATGTTTTTACTTTGACTTGAAAATGCTTGTTATACTTTTGTTCTAATTTTTTGTATGTTTTGCTTCCTTAATTTTTATGTCTAACGGTTAGGAACAACACACAGTGTTTATAAAACACAGTATTGAGCTCGGAAAAGTAATAATGTTTTACCCCCCCCCCCCCCACCAATACCTGAATAAACTTTCAATGCGGGCCTCCATTTCGCCCCGCTCGCAGACCCAAGCGTCGCATCCCGCAAAAAGAAAGTTCTTGCACCCCGTCTCCGCTCCTCCTTAAGACAAAATAAGAGCGGAGGGCTTTGATGGGCCAATATGAGGCAAAATCTGCGATTGCTAGAAATAATAAATTTAGGCAGCTTTTTGTGTTTTCAGTACATACTCTAGAGAGTAATACTATATTTGTTTTGCATCTAACATACGTAGAAGCCAACGTGTTAGAAAAAGATTTCCCGCTGCTATACTGAAGTCAACCCGTAGAGACACATTGCTTGCGCCACGGTCTAGTGAGAAGTGAGCACGATGCCGAAAACACTATTTGACGAAGCCACTAACACGATGCAATCAATTTTCTAAGCGAGGGCAAGGCGGGCGGTAGTGTGTCCAGTACGTATTTTTAATTTTCAAAGGAACATGAACGCTGTCTAAGGAAGGTTTTGCTCACACCTTAAGCGGTGCTTGAGGTCCTTCTGAGCAAAAAATAAGCGTGGATATATAGCTTGCAGACTTGCCTGCGCGTTCGTCGGAGAGGAGAAAATAGGCAAGCCAGAGTTCGTGCTGGTTCCCACAAGATCGTGTTTCGCAGATACACTGGACCGCTATCGGGTTGATTCCATGTCTCAAAAGCAGTTGATCGTCAATCCCAAGATAACTTTTTGTAATTTGTCCTATTGTAATAACACAAAATTGTTATCTTGGATAGAGGACCCCTTGAAAGGGCGTGTAGAGGCCACGTGCTGCAACAATTTAAACTCTCTTCTCAAGAGCGACACATCTGATTTTGCGATAAGCTATCGGACTGTGTATTTTATATTTCCTGACATTCATCAATGTCTTAACTTCTAACATCAAATCTAAACTAAGATTATATGGTAATGACTGCGTCATGTACTACGCCATAATCAAACAAGCTTACACGTTCAACCTAGAACACCCACTCGCATTTGTACTTTGGTGTGAAACTTAACGTATGCCTATGAACTCAGCGTAATTCAAAGTAATCACACTTTAGAGAATTCATACCTCCGACTACACAATCAACTGTTTCAGCTCCGCTCCTTTTTTATACAGATCATAATATTGTCATCGTAGCCTAGACTTCATGAGAGTAAATATAGTCCTGGGGACAGAAAGGAAGAAACTAGTGAGGCGGAAGCCCAATAACGAGTTAGCTGTAAGAGGGAGTGTACCATGTTTTCCAGTATGACTGGCCACAGTTGGTTTCTTTCTTAGCCGGGTAGCAAAGCACTTATGACAGCCCTTAAGCTATGAACCTGTGTCAAGTAAGGTGAGCTTTTGTCCTCACGTTTGGTGCCTTTGGGTTTTTAGGGGTGTTATAACGGCTCAGTTATCTGTGAGTTCAGCTGAGGATGGCGACCCTAATGTTCGATACAATGAACGATAGTCTCACAGCCTTCATTTATGAGTCTGCCGTAGAAAAAAAGCTTTAGCTTTGTTCGACAGGTTAGTGGAAAGCTCTGTCAGGAGGTGAAATACTTGATTAAGAAACGTCAAAGAATGAAAGCATCTAATCCCACAGACAGAAGAGAACTGTCATGGCTATCAAAGGAAATTGATTGCTGAAGGGTCACCGACATAAGGAAGCTAAATATCAATATGCAGACGATCGACCATGCACTAAAGAACGGAGATAGCCTAAAGCTGTGAATAGGAAACCAGGCACAGAAAAAATAAAATGTATGCATTAAGAGACGAATAAGCAGTATCATTAACAATGTGGATATGATTGTTAAAGTTGTGTAAGAGTTGTACAGAAAGGAATGCAGTAGCTAATTTTCTACATTCTAACAGAAGGGCACAGCTCTTGTGTGGTTTGATACGAATAAAAAGAACTTACGAACTAGGATGTTTAAAAGCAGAACCTTTGCTTCTTCTTCGGGAGTCCAGTCGGTCGCAAATGCCCTGCGAAGAAAGAACTCTCTGTCGCGCCGAAACGCCCACGGAGTCATATGTTTCATACATTCAAGACGTTCTTGCTTTGTGTATCAAAGTTGACGCGCACATGTCCAAAGCCGATAACGTTGGGCACATAATTAAAGGCATCGCTGAATACCCTTTCAACCTCCTCGTTAACAAGAAAAGCGCGACGGTTGAAGCTAGCATCAAGGAATGCCATCGCTTCCCGCATTAAGCAGCAGTTCAAGAAGATTCCAAATACACCTGCGACATTCTCGTGGGAGGTGCCTGGTCTCGGCACCGCACCATCTGAAGCGTCTGGTCCGTCTTGCACTCGAAGGCAAGGCACGAGCTGTCTTGCTAGCGTTCGAACCTGAAGTCCGACCACATCCCTCAAACAGGCTTCCGTCAAGAAATTGCTAATATGTGCCTCCAGTCTGTTTGCTCCATGATTCTTCCAGATACTCATCGTGCTCCATGCGTGCGGTGTCAGTACGCGCCGCTTATAAGGCATTGTTCGAAGTGCGCACGTGCCGCCGAAGTGTTAAAAGCCGAGCATCACCAGCGAACGAGCCGCAACCCATAAGCACGGGACAATAAATTTTGTTCTGCCGGGATCGTGTGTGTTTCTTGTTACGGCTGTCGGCCACGTAACAACGCGTATTTTACCAACTCCGCCATTCTAGCGCGCTCCGCAGTCGCATGTGGAATTAATGGCTCACACCCGACAGGGCACTCTGTTTCAACTGCTGTGGTGTTGGCCACGTCTCTCGACACTGCCGGGGCTCCTGGTCATCTTTCTACCACCGCAGATAAACCAGATGATTTCCACCGTTTTTCCTGCCCTGACCACGAGTTTTTCACTACCGACGCCCAAGCTGCCCGTCGCCGCAACGCCGCCACTTTCTTTCCCTGCTTCAACGCCCGAACTCTTCTACCAACCTGTATGGACCCCAGCCATGATCTGAAAACAAGAGGATGTGGCGTTTGCAGGTTATGCTGCTCTGACGGCTTGACCCGACAGTCCTCCTGTGACTCTCCGTTCATGACTCAAATTGTTGGACGCGCACATACACATTGTATAAGTATCCGCTTAGATTGGTATCGGAGTGCAGGTGCCTCTGATGTTTCCCGCACTTTGGCGTCGCTTGAGCAATGTGCTCATGCCTGCCAGTTATGACGTTGTCTTAGTGGCTGGTGGAGGGACACCTCTCCATAAAACCACCAAGGAACACTACCACTGTCAACGTGCAAATAACCATGCGGAGTGTAATGCTAACGGTATATCAAATTATTTCTCACATCCGATAGCTTAGACGGTGTCCAGGGAACGACTGAGAATTTGGACTAACGATTATGGACATATGTGCGGTCTGCACGTATGTGCATACCGCACACATGTCCTTAATTGTTAGTCACCCTAGAAACGAACTGCTGGCAGGTAAGATCCGGTTGCGCGGCACATGAATATCAAATCAAAATATTTTCAAAAATTATTGAGCACAATGTCCTCGTATATTCCAGTCTGCCTAACATTGTTCAACAAGCTACCAGCCTTATTTTTATTCAGTCATACAAAGCTTCTAATCACATTCGAATTATAAGAACCTGTAAACATTAAGGGAAAGACCCCAATACTACTGGGGCTCCCCATTAAGCATTTTAAACCGGTTAAATTTAGCAGGCTGCACAAACGGCGCGTCCGCTGAACGTCAGTGTCACTAAGAACTTGTAATTAGCGATAAGTTTTCTAATTTGAAATCCTGGCACTCTTACCCGCTGAGGTTTACGACCACGCTCATTTTTTGCACCATTTGCTTAAAAAGGTGAACAAAATTTGTGGTCCCCAGGAATACCATTCTGCTGCTTTGAACCTTGCCTACTCTTGAGCAGATGGACATGTACAGTCACAAGTGAAAATTATTGGCCCTAGTCACCGACTACTGGCTGGACAGGAAACAAAATATTTCTTTGCAGGCGATCACTTTCTGCTAAATCTCCAGCAAAGCTGAGGATGTGACAAGGCCTGTCTGTCTCATCATTTGCGTTTTCCTGATCCAGGGCACCGCGAGGGGTGATTATTTCGCACGAGTAATTTATCACTTGTATTTGTGCCAATCTTTTTTACTGATGACTTTACTGTTCGTTTCTTTTTAAAACGCTCAGTCATCGCGTACTGTAATTTGTAGGCTTCATTTTTAAATGAATATTTAACTGCATTTCCTATTTTTTTTGCGATTAGGCGCGCTCACCAGCTTTGCTGTAAAAACTGCGTTTTCTAAAGCAGCATGTCACCTTTATATTTAGTTGCATCTCTATTGTGCGCTAGCTGCTTTCATAGAACACTTGTCAATCAAACAAAAGTAGTTCGTGACTACATGCAATAGCGCGAGGGTGACCAATATAGGGTCTCATAACGGAGCGTCTTGCCTCCCCTTAGAGATCAAGAGAACAGTACTTCACAAACAGATTGAAGTTATGCTTAGAAGTGTAATCTTATAAACAAAAGGGCTGACGTAATACGTTAAATCTCCATTTTTAATTGTCGCGATGTAAACGCGCTAATAATGAGCAATGTGGAAAATTACTTCAAGATCACATTCCTTGGATGGAGCTTACAGCAGCTGACTTGAAACAAGTTTTGACATAGGTATCAAAATGAATGGCATTGAAAGTAAAACGGATCATCACGGCCGCAAGATTGATATAATGTATCGTTCAAAGGTCACAATTCAAGCCTAAAAAACTACTGACACTCTGTTTTGAAATGTAAACATAGGCTCCACAGCAAATAAGCGAAGGCGCTACATGTTCCTATCCTTCTAAACAGACCACTGCGGCTTAGCAGCGATCAGTGATGGAAAGTGGTGGCTAATGTTCGTAATAGACGGACATCAGATCTCCGTTAGGAGAAAACGCATAAAGATGTGCCTCGAACGCACGGTTCAGAGAAAGGGTATGTGGGTGTACCACACTTATTACAGTACCGTCTGCCAAAAAATGCAACATGGCTCCATATTACCGACGCATCTTCCAAAATTGCTCCATTCGAATCGGAAGTAACACTTTGACAACATGAGGCCACTGTTGCTGTCCACATATTGCTCACACTGAAGAAAACAGTACAATGCAATATAGAATAACGTTCACGAGAGAACGATCACTCCTGTTTCCTACGAGAAAGTTTAAATAAGTTGCCAAGCAACAAGATTTATTTGAAGATTAACAAACAGCGGCAGTAAACTATGAGAAGCAATTATCTCTGGTGCCAGAGTAAGGAAGGTGTTGGAAGGTATGTGAAAATTTGTATAAAAGTGCTTTTAGTATAAACACTTGCTCAGTAAATGCTGGATAATATTCTAGACCATTCTTGTTACACACATTTAGGCATTTAGGTCATTGATTTCGGATGGCTTGTATTCTTGAATCGCTCCTAGAACGCTCCTTTTTGCCGAGTTTCTATAAACCACTGCAGTTCAACTTTACGCTCATTTAGTTTCACCATCCTGTTTTAGGATATCAATGCTATTGCATTCTCATATATGACTGAAAATGAACGCCTTCGCTCTGATATGAAAAACAAACAACGCTTTGACGTGTACCCCAATTCATAACGTCGAGCAGATGAAATATATATTTTTCTTTTTAGGTGCTTAACTCTCCGCAAACGGTGTTCCTCTATCGAGCGCCATATAACTGGAATCCAAGCTACACGAAATGCCTCAAGTCTAATTTCATAAAACTTAAAAAAGGAGGGAAGGGAGTAATGAGGACCATTGAATTCGTTAATTTGGAAACGTAAGTATATTGTTATATCTTTCGTGTATGCACACTGTCTCGCTAAAAGCTTCCATGATACCTGCCTTTAGTAATATAAATGGTACCTTCGGACATTACGAATTAAAACAAAAAACTTAAAGATTCGTTATCAATGTTTTTCTCCTTGTGGTGAATTGAGACGATACAGAAATGGTGCTATTTCTAGAAAAAGTAGTAATTAAAATTGCTTGAAGTGTTTATTATCTTTGGCGCCTATAATGTCCAAGAGTATGTGTGGGGAGCACTGGAGAAGGGCTTAGGCAGGTTTTTAGAAGCAGGATGTCAAAAACTGGTATGAAGCCCCAATTCTTTTTTTTGCGGAAAGGTTCATTACGGACAGGCATATTTCAACAAAGACAGCAAGCTACCTAATGGGGTGTGATGTGTGATGTGATAAAGCTAGTGGTGCCGATTTTCGACATACTCAAGCTTGAGACTGAATGCTGTATACTTTTCGGTATGACAATTTTCTTGAAGCCATTACACGACGTAGGCACAAATCGCACATGTGAACATGTAATATAGCTTCAAAATGCTCGCAGCCACATTCTCATAAGATATTTTTAAGGTAACGCCACCAGACGTCCACACAAAAAATACTGGAAACAAGAACATCGAAGAAGAAAATCACGTGGACCGAACACACGTACCACAAGATATTAAACTGCAAAGAGTGCTATGCGCATACAGCGTCATGAAGTGGCAGCGCCACACATAAGGGCACGGATCAGCTACCTTTCACTGATGTGGCACCTGGCTCATTTTGAAAACTTCACATGGAGGTATGTGGAAGGTAGCCTACCCTTTTGACATATGCAGAAAAATTGGTTGTGTTCAGAAAGAATTCTCAAGAGCGATAAAATTGCTAGTGTCTATTGAAGACACATTAAACTATCCCAGTATAGTTTGAGGTAATTTTCGCTCCCCTTAGTAGAGTTCTAAGACGATTGCCAATAACTCATCGGAAGATGAAGAAGACAGCCCGCGACCGCTAATAACACATTTTAATATCAAATATAAATAAAGTTTTTCCTCCTCCTCCTCTAAAACGATTGCCAAACTTTCTCTTTTATTGTACGTGTGCCATGCCATAAAATATAAATGACAACGAGAGTAAATCTTTATTTTTGTAGGACACTACATAATCACTACACAACACCATCATCAATAGATCAGCCTTACTAGGCAGACTCCGGAAGAAGCGCCTGCTTCATATCCCTCCAGTTAACAGTTGTTTTTGACAGTTGCTCCACAATTTTTCTCACACACCTTCCTTAACTCATCTGCCGACCTGCGTCCGTGAAACGTCTGCTCCGGTTTTCCTGTCTTTAACCAGTCCGCTATTTTAAGGAACTGTTAAATGCCCTTCAGAAATGTCTCCTTTCGGCCATAATATCCCAAAGACGCGCTTATTCATTGACGCCCTCATCTCTGCACCTGTCTGACAATTTAGCGCTATTATTTTCCTTCCATATACATGTGCACCCCCCTCAATTTGAATTCAACCTTTCGCCTCCAGTTTTTCGTGCCATAAGTTAGTACCGTTAACATATATATGATAACGCTGTTATTTACTTTCCTCTTCAATATTATTGGAAAACGCCCTTCATCAGCTTAGAATACCAGCAAAATCACTACACCACATTCTCAATGTGCTGATTACTCCACTTTCGTGTTCCGGATCACCAGTAACTACCAAATGTACATAAATTCCCATCACACAATGCATGGTTCGCGCCCCGTCTTAAATTGCTGTTGCTTTTCGTGATAGCTGAAATATAGTTCACATTTCTTCATTACATTTTAAGTCCACCCTCTGGTTTTGAATCTCTAAACAGGCAACACCTTCAATTTCGGTCTTGGAGTCACTTTGCAATGCGGTGTATCTGTAGATGAGAGATTTCTAAAGTAATGTTTTAATATTGGTAAAGTAATTTTTTCATTACCTCTTGGGAATACATGCCAATGAATACCTTCTGTAGACACGCGGTGAATAGCATCGCCTGACGGTATTTCCTTGCATGGCACTGCACCTGACTGCAATTATTTTACTTTGCCTGGAAAAGAGTACGGTCGCAGTAAAACGGCTTTAGATGGTTTGCGTATCCTTGTTCGACTCAGTGGCTACTCCTGACCTGCATGACTGATGATGTGTTGGCTGAGAGAAATGCTTTCTCGTCTATGAAACTCGTATATGGATGTTTTCTGCATTGTGCCCATTTCTCATGCGCATGTTCAGTTAATGCGGCGAGTTGGGCGTGTTGGTACATAGTTTTCTAGAAAAGCAGCGCCTCGTCTCTGTCCTCGTCTGTTCAGTGGCGTGTATTTAGTCCGTTTCGGGTAGTCTTTGTAAAAGTGAGTTGGGCCCTTTGGTTGTTTGGAATGCCACATTTTTTTCTGATTCTAGTAGTGATTACCTTAATATATATTGTCGCGAAGAAGAAGCTGGCAGTGGCACGGGACGGAGCGCTCGCGCTAGACCAACAGCCAATAAATCATATCATTTTGATCGTTCTACACCCCACATTCTTCCCTTGACCATCACGTAATATTTGGTGTGAGGTCCTGGGTATAATCGGCATTCTGGTCTTGGAGTTTCGGCGTCCTGTGTCAGCCGTGGTGCTCGTTGGCGAGTTCTTGGCCTGCGCCGCCCGGCAGTGCCCTAGCCTTTCAGAACCGAAGCGGCCTCACCGTTGTTCCCCCGCCCAGACCACTCGACACGACCAACTGATCCCGAAGCAAAAGCCCGACCTACCGACCCGAGACGCCACTTACATCTGAAGACACTGTATCCCTACCCATGCCATTCGGCACGTCCTGAGGCCTCGGCTCCTGGCGACCTGCTTCCCGGAAGCTGCATGGATCAGCACTAATTCGCTCATCTCTCTCATCGCGGTGGACAGCATTTCGCCACATTGCCATTTCTGTTGTAGCGTTGTTGTTATTGCCCTCTTGAGGAATGGCATATATCCAGAATGGGGCCACATTATTCGCAAAGGTGCGACCGAGGGAACCCCAGAGGGCACAAATGAAGGTTTATGTGATTTTTGGGTTTAACTCCTAAAGCGACTAACGCCATAGAAATAAATGCCGTATTGAAGGGATTCAGAAATTTTGACCTCTTGGGGTTGTTTTGCATGTGCTAGCATCGCACAGCAGACGGGACTTTACAATTTCGCCTCCACCGAAATTCAGCCGCTGCGGATGGGATCGAACCTGCGCCTTGCCGGTCAGCAGCCAAGCACCATAACCACTGAACCACCACGTCGGCGGCAAAAATAAAGATGCAATCGTGGTATCCTGCACCACAACAGGGTCATAGGCACATTGTTTTGCCTTGGACTGCGTTATGCGGTCACAGCTAGGTAATTAAAAATGCTTCAAGCCCACTATAGCAAGGATTGGCTGATGACCCAAGGAGTAAATTTGGAGGAACCGTTGAAATTGAGCTATTGTCAAATGCACACTGTTAGAAATTAACGGCAACACAGGTCCGCAAAAGTCTGACTTTATTAAAAAATCCGCCATGACTTTGGGATCAATAGCGCAATGACCGAGTACCCAGTGAAAGCGCAGTTCTTTCATGTGTGGTGGAATAAAACATCTTAGGTAAGGGCTCAGAAGAGCATCCCCCCTCTGGACGTCGAGCTCAGTCAGGACAGAAAGGCTATCAGCAAGAATTATGACCTCATTTACATTTTAAGGCATCTTTTGTAAGGCCAACTGGATCTCGACTAATTCAGCCACGAATATAGACTTAAGACCAGGCGCCCGAAAAGAATAACTCTGATCAAGAGTCCTGGAATAAATGCCTATAGGTGCCTTTTTGTTTTGCTGGGAAGCATCTGTGAAAACTGCGGTATGTGTTGGAAAATTGTCCAAGCCCTTCTCCATAAGCCCGTATAAGACATTTGCAGGCAAATGCTTTGTATTTCTTGGGAGGGTGCAGTCAAAGTGCAGTGCAACATCAGTCCACAAGTTGTGAACCTTTACTACCGAACCGGTTGTACTTAGATTTTCATCAGCAGTGAATTTGTGAGCCTATAATTAGGCCAAATAAATACAGAAACCACTGCCGGTTTGTCTTAAATTTGGGGTGAGCTAATCCTGTAATAGGCTCTACAGCTCATAGAGAAGTTTGTACAGTTAGAAGCTGAAACGTTGAGATTAAATCATCTATTCGCGCCTCCATGAGCACCACTGCAGTTGCCACTGTTTTTGCTAGTCCGAGACAAATGCGCAGAAGGTGTCTCTCTAAAAGAATCAAAGGATGAAGCTTGTGCTTTGTACAACCAGAAAAAAAGAACGCAAGCGAATTTTAGTAGCGCCCTAACATAAGATTTCTAAAGAAAGAGCGAGGCGTCACGACGCCACCTCCCAGGGGCGCGCACAGCTTTAATCACATTTGTTGTAATTTGAAGCCGCCAGTCTATATGGGGATCGCAGTTAATGCGAAGACATATTACTATGTCAACCTGTAGGATTGCCGTGGAGCGATATAGTAATAAGATGTAAAGAAAATATGCCGGCGGAAAAACGAGGAGAGCACGCTTATGTGCATTCAAAACTAACTTTAAGCTGTCAACCCTGACTTCAAGAGCGTTGAGGTACGCTTGCAGCATCTGAAACAAAGAGCTGACGTCCTTCGGAGAAGCGCAGAATGCAATGTCGTCCAGTTACGCACAGACCTTGACAGCTGGGTGGACAGGAATATCTCGCATGAGTATATTAAACATTAACGGCGAGAGCACCGAACCTTGAGGCACGCCCCTCGACTGAGCGCATGTGCTGGAAATGTAATGGCCACAAGTGCAAAAGAAACGCCCACTGTTTAAGAAATTTCTTATCTCTGCAAGGAGGTACGAAGGAAGGTTGAGGTGAACTAGTTTATGGAACAAAATACTGTGCTCAGTACGCTCGTGCGCCTTTGCAACATCGAATGTAACTATACTGGAGACCTCCTTCTGCCTCACTGCGACATCAATTCGGCTCTCCAAGTCTATATGTGCGGGTCAAACCGAACCTTAACGCCAAAAGCTAATCTTAGCCTCCCAGAGGGCTCGTAGAGTCGATACATGATTCGTGAGGCGGCTGTGTTCCACCCTTTCGACAAGTCTGACCAAGTGAGAGAAATGGTCCGAATATTGTCCAGATCAAGCACTTTGTTCGGGTATTTTAGGAATAAAATTATATTGCTGTTTATCAATCAAGTGGAATACAGGCTCTTTCTAAGTACGAGTTCATAATGTGAAGAATATAAGGGGTAAACTCTTGATATAATATCTTGACTATACGAACTGTTACGCCGTCAACAAAAGAAGCGGCACCTGCAGACCACTAACTATAGGCATTAACTCAGATGAAGCGACTTCAGTGAAGTTTGCACGGAGATGAGGTAACATTGAAGAAGCTGACTGCACGCTCGAAAACGCGTTGCGAACTCCTGGCCTATGCAATTCTAACTATCTATTGCTTGCTGAGGGGCAGAACTATAGGCTGGGTTTCCAAAGTGGAAGGCAAAACGTTAATGCGTTTTGTACATCGGTCTGTAAAATTGTCTAAATGAAGGAGCCGAGGCGGTGATGAGTTTGGATTCGCAAAGCAGGAAGCTAAATCTGCCTGCCTTTGATAGGTCAGCAGATCCTGTGGGACCCACTCAATACGTAATGGCTGCGGGATTCGTGCCGCGAGCCCGTGGATGTCCTGACATATCGTGGGACAGCGGCTAACACGTCGTAGCAACCGGACAACTTGAAGGGCGTCAGTGCGGATGAAAACGCGGGCCGCAGGGAGCATAGTTAAGTCGGCCACAGAGGAGAGTGCTTCTTGAACTGCAACAAACTCAGCACAAAACTACGAAGAGATTCCGTAAGCTGAAACCACGAGGTTTGATTCAGGGCAGGTCTGCACGGACAGTAGATAGCTGTTGTTGCTTAAATGGATCCTTGAGGCAGGCAAGCATCTTGTTCCTGAAATTTCTGGCGAAGCAATGATGCCGAATGAGCAGATGTTGACCGGTGATTATCTGTTGGCTTGTTGTCGCCGAGCTGTAGAAGCTTCCATGGGGGAAGAACTGGCATTGGCGGCTGAAGAATGAAGTGTGACGTTGCATAAGTCCTCAGTGCATGCGTGGAGTGCGATACACTGGCCTTCAGGCTGCGCGCTCTACGGCGCTGCTGCACCAGCTCATCAATGTTATTGAGCTGCGCATTTTCTTGTAAAGCTATGACCGTTGTGATGCGTGGAAGGCACGTAATGGTCCTCATAGCCTCTCGGTTCACGGCTTCAAGTCGATCCTATTGGGCTCTTGTAAGATGTTGAAACTGGGCTTGATAAGCAATACGTGGCTTCAGAACTGCCCTCACCAATTGCCGTGCAAAGAACGAGCCTGCACTACCAGTTTTAGGGGCAATTCTTCTAATAAAACCCAAAGTCTGAATAGCTAGCCTTTTTGCCTGAGAAAGCCGTGCAGTCGCTGATTGGTGAATCATTAAGCCAAGGATATTTACATTAGGACTTTCCTGTAGTCGGGTTCCTGATGGACAAAGACGGATTGGACTTGCAGCAAGTTTATGGCATCCCCAGCGGTTGGCGACTGACGTGTATGTTGTATTATGCACGGATAGCGGTAGTCAAATGGATGATGCGTAATTACAGGTAACATGCAAGGCAGATTGAAGGGCAGCCTCCTGAGTACGGAGATCTTGGTGAGTACTCCGCACCGTGATGTCGTCAGCGTACTGAAGAAATTTTATGTTACGGATGTCATGTAAGCGCCAAACCAGCGGGATGAAAGCAATATTAAATTACGTCGGCGACAATACTGACCCCTGGGGCACGCCGCAGAGAACAAATGATCCGACCGTTTTGCCGCTGAGGCGTATTGCAAATTTTCCGCCTTCCAAAAATGATTGGACAAAACTACGCACTCTCAGAGGGAGATGAAGCATGTCAATGATGTTCAGAATGGCTGCACGACTGAAATTATCATATGCTTTCTCAAAGTCCTTTGCTAAAACAGTACGCACATTGCTACTGCGGGTAGATGACAAAACTGCAGATGCTAAGACAGCCAACCCGTCCTTTGTACCAATATATGGACGAAAGCCGATTTGTGCTTGGTGATAAAAACCGTGCTGCTCTAGCCACCATGACAGTCGTGTGGCTAGCATTTTCTCCGCGAGCTTGCACAGCGTAGGAGTTAAGCAGATAGGTCGCAAGTTGGCAAGGTCCGTCAGAGGCTTCCCTGGTTCCGGGATGGGAATCGCAACAGGGGATTTCCAGCTCTCGGGCCCTACGCGATCCAACCATACTTTGTTTATGATGTCTAGTAGTTGAGGGAGTGCAGCGCTACTAAGGTTCCTGTAGACCTCGTACTGAATATTGTCCGGGCCGGGCGCTGTTTTCCGTTTCGCATCATCTATCGCAGCCAGCAACTCAGGCATAGATAATGGACACGCAATTCCAACTACGTCGACATCAGACGGCATTTGATATACATGCGCTGGGATGCCTGTCATATTTAATCTAGCGGATGAAGAAGGCACAGCATCGTATTTCGGGAAAAATTTTCGCGCTGCTTCTTTGCTGAAACCATCTGGCGACAAGTTAGCCGCGAAGCATGCGGTTGTCGCTGAGCCAGTCGTACGGCGACCGCGTACCATTGTACGGAATGTTCGCCAGAGAGAGGCATTCGAGGATTTTCCAGAAAATTTTTCGCACAACGCATGCCACTGCCGCCGAGAGAGGTCGCTTTCATATTTGCGTGCCTTAGCTGTACATAGTGCAATCGCATACGTGCCTGCGACGAAGTAGAGTCTCTCGTAGGAGCCAGCTCGGCTTGACGGCGGGCCGCCCACAAGTTGAGAAGGCTGAGGTCTGGTGGCGGTCGACCAACGTCAGTCCAGGTGGTAGTCGTAGCACTGTTGAGCGCAGTTTGTATGCACTCAACAAGGATTGGCGAAGAATCTGAGGAGAGATTGTCCGTACAGGAGCGGAAACTGTCCCAGTTGATCACAGAACATTTGTCGCGTAAAGGTTTGAAATTTGAGGTGTGAAGACCGATGATGATAGCGTGATGATCACTTCCCCAGCAGTCTGGCTCCATGTGCCAGGAGGGAGTGCCCGGTCCCGACCACCACGTCAAGTCATAGGAAGCACTGCGAGTTTGACGCACTGGCCGTGTTGCTGTCCCAGGATGGTTGAGCAACACAAATTAGGCATCCGTGAAGGCGTCCCGCACACGCCTGCCACGAGGGTATGAAGTAGGCTACCCCCAATCCTGGCGAGGGGCGTTAAAGTGTCCTCCGACAAAATCGGACACCCGGGATACTGCCGACGGACACTTGTTAACCAGCCAAGATTAATACGGGAGGAAGCACCACCGGCTGGTCTAACGTAAAATGAAACGACCACAACGGTTCCCTTAAGTTTCGCAGCCACTGCCACTACCTCTTGATATGACGTGCACCAGTTTTCGAGAGGAAGACATACATGCGAAACACGTGAGCCCACATACACCGCCACCTTCCCCGGGGGAGCAGCGGTTTGTACACGACGGTCTATCATTGAAGGAGACTTGTAGGCAATGAAGCCTAGAATAGATGGCAAGGCGTTTGTTTCCTGGAGCAGCATGGCCCATACCTGGAGCTTGTAAATTTGTAGTCGGGTCTTGAGCTCTCCCACCTTCGTGGAAATGCCTCTGCAGTTCCACTGCAGCACACTAGCACGACTGGAACTTGTCATTTCTAGTTACCAGCCCAAGCGCTGTAGAATCACGGACGTCAGGTTGGCCAACTGGCTGACCATAAGCCGGAGGAAAGAAGTCGCAGAGTTGTCCAGTGGCATTGCGGTAATCTGGGAAGAGGCGGCAGGAAATGACACTGGTGGGTGGCAGGAAGGCGATGTTGCTGCGCCTTTGATAGATGGGGCGGATGATTCCGCTTGTTTTTCAAAGGTGAATTAACCGTTAACACAACGCTAAGTGGCTTCTAACAGAGGCGTTAAAAACTCGGGAAGCCTTGTCCGAACTAACCGAGGCGGCACTACAGTATAATGCCTGACCTAATAATTTCTCGAATTTTGCCGTGTTAGCAATTTTTCTTTGTGAAAGCACTCATAGTAACGGAAGTGCACACTATAGTGAAATATCAGTTAGTGATCACTCGACGTACCGTAGTCAACTTCAGTCATCGAAGGTCCGCCAACCCGATTCACAGCTAAAGAGTCAAATCGATCGCTGAATGAGAATGATCCCTCATAACAGATATATCACCGCTTTGCTAGCAACGCACGTCATTCACAGACATCCAAAACCAACGTACATGCGCGCTAACATCTGTGCGGAAACACCATATAGCATGATGCGAATTGAAGTCCCTCGCAGAACACAAACTGGTGTTATTGCACAGTAACGCTTACAAGCAATCCGTCTTACGGACACCAGCAGATAAATAGATATTCACAACTGTTGGAGCGGCACACTGCTGTACATGCACATCAATTTCTAGGATCTCACATTCCGGGCGCAAATCTTTTCGTGACGCATTGGCGCGATGAAAAAAAATTGTTGAAATCAATGCTAACAATCACTCGCCTCTGCCGTTTCTGTGATCAGTCTTAAACACAAAAATTCCTAAGTCAGAAGGACCGATTAGGAGAGAGTCAGGTTTCCTGTAGTAAAATAATGTCTGGAATATGGTTAAGTATTAGCTGCTGTAAATCGTGGAATGTATATGTGAGGGAGCGACAATTCCATTGGATGACTTTTAATCCCACCATAATTAATATTTTAGAAAGGAGGTCGCAAGAGCCTTTTAAACACGTGGAACTTATTCCTTGTTTGTGCTTTCCATCAGTTTGATCTGATTATGACGGCGAGGACGAAATGCGCCGCTTTTTGGCCGGACGTGAGAGTTTTGTGGCAGAATCAGAAATGTTAGACAGAGGGACTGTTTCAGTGTCACTCATCAGCACTGCCGTTAATGGGAGAGAGGTAGGTGGTAGTACTAAGTCCATGATTACAAAGCAAGAAGGCCATGTTGACAGGGTTTCACAATTCAAAGCAGATGAAGCAACCTGTGCTGACGTTACCTGAACAGAACATCGCTGAACGGGCTGATTTTAAAATCAAGGACACCAGAAACAGCCTTCTCCAGAGCAGCAACAACCGACTTTGTCAAGCCGACTTCATCAGTACCAGTTGTGTGGGCAATAACTGCATAGGAGGGGTTTTCATATCTAGCTGAGCGTACATAGCTTATTGCGAGCACCTGTCACGCTCAATATCATCTTGAACAGTGTGCTCATCTGCACGCTTTGGACATAAGACATCATCAGCTGGTTGGGCACAACGGCAACCGCAACGGCAAGTTGAAAAAGAAGTGGAGGAATCTGATAAGTGATCATAACCGAAAATGCGACAGCGCCTTGCTGATTTACATGATTTGGTGCTGCGGCCAAACCACCAGCAGTTTCCGCACTGAAAAGGTAGTGGCTCCAGTGCATCGACGAGATAGGCAATGGGCCACACAATCAGTTTGCATGGGCGAGATGACTAAGCAAAAGTCAAAATAATGATTTTGTGGGCACACGGGTACTAGCTTCCCTGCTACAGTGGTAGACGACAGAATGTCAATACCGGAATGTTGGAAATCCACAAGATTCCTTGGGGTATTGCTGAAGGATCTACACCACGGATGAAACCTTCAGTGCAGGCAAGCTGTTCAGGAATGAACGGCTTAACCGGCAATGAGGCGAAAGACGCGCACCGGAGCAAATCGCCATGCAATCTAAATCAGAGGGCTTGTACACAATACACGTTCTGCGGAACGGTCTTATTTCCCAAGTTTCTAGATGGCGTCTAGTCGCAGCCTCCAGGTGCTCTTGAATAATGAGTTTTCAGTTTAATGGCATCATCTCCCAATAAGACCAATGCCACAGGGATCACCTTGACACCATTTTTACTTGATATCTACAAAAGGAAGTTTTGAGCCGGCAGGCTTGCGAACCAGTATGCCGGACCTCCAACAGGGGAGGACGGAGTAATAGCCCATATCCTAAAGAGGCAATCAACCTCAATTACCATAGGGCAAAAATCTGGCCAGATCTTCCACCAGTGGAACGACCTCCCCAGGAACCGAAGACAAGCTAGAGGAGGTTGCAGCAAGACTACCAGAAGTAGGACGCTGGAGGAGAGGCCTTCTTCACAAAACCAAGGCGGTCGTCAATGACGAGAGCAGAGCAAGCACCTCGGGCAGGCACGCGGTTGTGGGCTGCGAGAGTTCAGTGAGAAGGGTGGCTGTTCATGGTGCCCTCCGGCTAGGATTTCTTGCCGTTGCTGCAGCCAAACACTATTTCGCGCTTCAATTCGTGGTGTCTTCCTTTATATACGATTGAGACGATCGCTCCGTGGCCCGGGGTAGTGTCACGGAGAAGCTGGCAATGGCGCGGGACAGCGCGCTCGGGCTGACCAACAGCAAGTTATTTCATTTCCATCATTCATCACGCCTCACTCTGGATGGCCACCAGGTAAAAATATCTTGCAAACAAATCACAATATGCTGATCACCTTTTAATTTCCAAGTCTTAAGCAAACACCTTTTTGAATTAAAATAATGTTACCGTAGATTCTAGAATCCAGTACTGTCAAGGTGTCACAAGCCCGCCACGGTGGCTCTTTGGTTAGGGCGCTCGGCTACAGATCCGGAGTTCCCGGGTTCGAACCCGACCGCGGCGGCTGCGTTGTTATGAAGGCGAAACGCTATCGTGCCCGTGTGCTGTGCGATGCCAGTGGACGTAAAAGAGACCCAGGTGGTTGAAATTATTCCGGAGCCTTCCACTACGGCACCTCTCTCTTCCTTCTTTCACTCCCTCATTTATCCTTTCCCTGACGTCGTGGTTCAGATGTCCAACGATATATGAGACAGATGCTGCAGCATTTCATTTCGGGAAAAATCAATAATTATTGTTATTATTATTATTAAGTAGTTACAAAATTTCGCGCATATTTGCAAAAACCGCGCAAAGCGCAAAGAATCTCGTCAGTGCGGGCCGTACAGAATTCTAGAAGGCGTGGAAAGAGAACCCCGGAGTGCGCCTCATCTTGTGTGTGTTGCTGACCGCTCCACTTCGATCCCTGGCGCGGAGTCAAAGGGAACATGTCCGCGAGTGCCGTCGAAGAAACGAAAACGTTGCATTAAATTCCACTGATTGCCGATGGAAAGGGCGTAGCATTGACCGTGCTGAGTGATGCCCTCTCCACTTCGTTCGTGCCCCGAGGACGGCGCAGCACAGGAATTAATTACATTTTTCTGGAAGCCGATCTCCACGCCTGATAATGGGGAAGCGCGCCCGGCAAGAGAATGAGCATGAAATTCTGCACCTAATATTGTTTGTATGCGCGCCAGCAATGGCGGAAAAAATGAACAGACGCGACGCACGGCGTATGTGAACGGCGTTGCGTTGACCGCTCTCTATTTACCCGAGCCGCCGTTTAAGCTTCACAGAAGCGCGCCCACTCGACCCCCGTTTCAATACCACTCACCCAGCCACGGACCAGGGAGGAAGCGTGCACCAGCCTGCGGTACTTCTCGGTAGTGATCGCCTAGTAGCAAGAATGTCGGGGTGCCAGGTGAAAAAATTGTGTTCTGTTTGCTTGTCTCTCCCTTGCATTAGTGTACGTTAAGTGCAAAGCTTTCTGTTGTATTGCAGTCTCTCTAGAGTGTGACCTTGCGCGAGTTGCATTGCATTGTAGTTCTATTTGCTTGTGTTTGTACGAGTGAGTCTAAAATCTTCTGTATGGTCTCTCTGCTGTATAAAATGTGTGTTGTTTTTAGGAGCGTTAGCTCTTACTCAATACGTTTCGAGATTTCGTGGGGTCTGCTACCACCCTGATATCACAGCGCCATCTATGGCAGCAACTAGAAAACAGCATATCTCGCATGGAGATTTCTAGTGCCATCTAAAATAGCATTGCAGAAACAGCCACCTTCCGCGTGACAATGATGACGTCTCGGTACAATATGGTGGATATTGGTAAAACTTTGCGAGAATGATGTCAGGGGACGAAATAGCGGCATAGATTCACTTTCTAGAATCAAAGATCGCGCCCATTAAAATTAGTTGTGAACTCCCCCCCAAAAAATATCCTACAGGGAGAAAAACTCTCCCTTTACGGGACCGCTATATGTATATACATTCGTTCCGTTATATATAATCCGACAACAAGGGGCACCCATCCGTGGACAGTTGTGTGTTACAGGCAGATGAAACCCTATGGATTATGGATACAAATAAAACCACAATTGAATAATAGGTAAACATTTTATACATGCTAGTACTAATTGAAGCGTTACCATATCGCGCCGCAAGCCGAATTCTAGGCACACCTTGCCCCCCCCCCCCCCCCCAAACGAAGTAAGTTCCGTTTGGGACGTATCCTGAGGAGATGTAACTGGACAGCGGGCGCATTATTCTTCGCTTTCTTCATCTAGTAAACCAAACAGTTAACGCGCTTTACTTCAACGTCTTGCAGACGGTGGCGGCCTTTTGTTTTGTTTTGTATTTTTAACCATTCGGTGCGACCCATTCTCTGGCTTGCTACCTGCGAAAGCTGGGCACCAAGAAATCAACCCCCTTTTCACTTAGTAGCTGGTTTCTGGCTGAGCTTGCCATATTGAGTCGAGAGCACCTCCTTTGAGACCAAGACCGCTACCCCCCCACGCTCTAAGGATGTCTGGGAGCGCACCAAGAAGTGCGTAAAAAGATGACACAACGTTGGCACGCACTGCACGTATAGGATGAATACCTCTTCGGGTTCAATTATGTGCGGTTACCTGATTATCGACAGGCCGCGCTTCCCCCTTTGTATTGCATCTGAGGATCTTTTTACATGTCATCTTTCACCGAAATAATATCCAGGTCTTCAGTACCACGGGCTTCATCTTTAGTATCCTGATATTTTAATTTACTGTAAAATTCGCTGCCGAATGTTTTGGTACTTTACATCTTAACGATTTTGGTAATTTTCCTGTTGGTATCTTAGGTCAAGCATCTTTCCGAAATACTAAATTTTTCTTTACCAATTTAAGGTTTCCAATATTTTAGAGCTTGCTCAAATATTTCAGTATTAAAATTTTAAATGTCTCTTAGCTGCCGTTTATCTTATAGCTTTGACACTACCTCAATATCTATGCTATCTATCGCGTTAGCAACTATCATACTTTGTCACTTGTTAACATCTTAAATGCAGCACTATGAAGCAGTGTTAAAGAAACTAAGGTTACTACCGACAATCAAATTAATCGCGAAAAAGATATGGCCACAATTAAAAACAGCGAACATCTATTTTTCAATGTTCCTATTTTCGAATATTCATGTTTCTCATATGCAAGTACTATTGTTTCCTGAAAGAGCTTTTATGATCTGTGCAGTGAGAATTTATGATTCCCGCTAAGTGAAGACAACATTGTTGCTCGCCGCAGTTTCGTCTTGAATTATAGACAAAGAAATTATAGATAAAACGATGCTTGAATAATATTTATGTCCCTGTCTGACTCGTCTTATATAATAGAGACTCCAAAATAAAATTATGAACGAAAGAGATGCGAAGAAGAAGACATGGATTAACCGATGACTAAAGAAGATGAAGAAGAAGCATTCGGTGAGGTGGAGAGAGATGATCAGTGGAGAAGCATTCGTTGAAGAGAAGAGAGATGATTGGCGGAGAAGAGAAGAAGGAGAAGATGACGACAAGGTTTGCGAGGACTAACGCCAAGGCTACAAAAGGGCGAGGGAGAGCGAGGCACGGGGGGGAAGAACAGAGAAGTGGAGGCTCCGGCGGGTAAGGGACGCTTCGGAGGGAAGAAAGCGACGCCGGCTACTGCTCCGGTGAACTCGCGTTCTACGGCTTCGCATCGTGGACTTCCTGCTGTTCCTCAGCCTGTGCCAGGGAGCTAACTTAGAATGCTGCTACCTGCTACGGCTAGTGGGGTATTCAGCGCTGTTGCCACTCATCCGGGTGGTGTACCCAACGCCAACAACACCGGCTTCACCTCAACGGGCGCGTGTGCAGGGAGCTTGTGCGACGCAGCCAGCGACACCGCCAGCGACGCCAGCCGCAGCACGTCGAACGTCATCTCGACGCCGGCTACTGGACACTTCAACGCCGCAGCCGCACCGAACCAAACGTGAGCACGAACGCCGACCGCTAACCGTAGAACGCTAGTAGTAGACGCTGGTAGCAGTGTTCCTGAGTCGTGTGTGTATATTGTATTTGCGTTTCGTGTTATTTTGTTAGATAGTTTTGTGTGGTAGTGTGTGTGTCACGTATGGTATATTAAATGTGCGTCTGTGTGGGTACACCTGTCCCCTAGTGTATTCTTTCGGTCCGAATGTTCTCCGGGGAAGTCCGCGACGAAGATAAGTGGCGAGCCTGGGCCAGGATTCATTTCTTTGTTTCTTTTGTGCTTTGTCTCGGATTTTTGCAATCTCTCGACGGCGGAAAGTAGCGATTTGGCAAAATCATTAAGCTAAGGTTAAGCTAAGGTTAAGCAAGGAAGAGGTGATGCGTCTCTATGACAAGGAGGGAAAGAGGTAGAGAGAAGAAAGGTCCTATACTGGTGACTAGAAACAGCCGAGCCAACACAGTTTTGGTTAGGAGAAGCCTGATGAAGGACGAGGGTCTTACAGGAGAAGCGTCGGCCGTCGCTTTTGTGGATAGCGCAGCAAGGTACTTTCCCGAAGCCGGGATTCTAGTGTCCACGCCATATTATACTGGACAGGTAGTGGCAAAATGCGTAGAGCCACCCATCTACGATCCCATCTTGGGAAACATTACGGGTGCAAGAAGTGTCGAAGACCCCGATCCCGAGAGGACGATGCTAGGCGTTGAAAAACACACAAAGGAGGAAAGGCCCGCGACAACTCAGACGGGTGCAGTCAGTTTCTCGCCGGCAGAGGAGACAAGAGCTCAAGCGACCGCCCGAGCAACGCACCGTCCCCTGTCTACTCTTGTTACGATGTGTCTCAGCGTAACACCAGGCGAAATAGCAATTAGGCAAACAGAACACCCGAGCTTGAAGGCCTGCTTCGAAAGAGTCGGGGAAAAAATGAAAAGAAAGAAGAGTCGTGCGTCATTAGAGTATCAATTGGTAAATGGTCTTATTAACAGGGAAGTCATATTTAGCTCAAGAAGGCAGGTCCAGAGGCTGGTGTTACCGAGAGATATGCGAGATACAGGGCTACGCTTAGGACTTGACGCCATTATAGGTGGACACCAGGGTGTTCAAAAAACAGTGTCTAGGATCACCCAGGAGTTCTTTTGGCCGGGCGTCCAGAGTGACGTTAAGCGCTTTGTTCGCTCATGTGACGTGTGCCAGCGCACAGTTTCGAAAAGAAGATTTGGTCCCGTGCCTCTGGGCAAGATGCCAGCCACCGACCTACTGTTTCACAGAGTGGCTATTGATATCGTGGGGCCTATCTTTCCAGTTTCCGCCAGAGGCAATATATATGAGCTTACTCTAGTAGACGTGGCCACTCGTTATTCTTACGCTATTCCATTGAAGGCTATTGCCAGTATCCAAGTGGCGGAGGGTCTTGTGGAGATGTTCTCTCGTTATTGGTTCCCAAGGGTAATTTGGAGTGACCGCGGCTCGAACTTCACTTCGGAACTAATGAAGGAGGTAAACCGCCTTTTGTCAGTCAGGCAGTTACTGACAACGCCTTACCGTCCCATGTGTAATGGCTTGTAGAGCGGTTCAGTGGCACCCTCAAAATTATGATCAAGACAATGTGCCAGGAGAGACCTACTGATTAGGATAGATATCTCCCAGCTCTTTTGTTCGCTTACCGTGAACTACCGCAAACGAGTCGGTTTCTCGCCCTTCGAGATGTTGTATGGGATCCGTTAGAGTTCCAGTTAAAATACTCGGGGAGCTCTGAGCGAATAAAGAGATTGCATCAGATCTCAAGACAGCATACACATACGTTCTAGAGTTGCGGGACAAGTTGGAGGAAACATGAGACAGGAACATCAAGGCCTGGAAAGGGCGCGTGAACGCCATGAGGGATATTATGAAAAGAAAACCATTCACAGGAATCTGAATCCGGGCGACAGGGTTCTTGTCCTGCTACCTACGGATCATAATAAGTTACTCATGCAATGGAAGGACTCATACTTTGTGACGCGGAAGAAAAAAAGGACATGGATTATGAATTATTGATATATGACACTAAGAACGTTTTCCATGTAAATATGTTGAAGTACGAAGAAAGGGATGCCGAATGGTACGCCTCCAAGGTAGCATGCTCGGTAGTAGCCGAGGAGACAGGTGTTGTTGCCGAGGTGCCCACATGCAGTGGGAACAAAAATGCAGGAGGGAATGAGGAAATAATGAAGCCCAATGTAAATGAATACAGACGATCACAACTCTACTCCAAATCAAGAGGGAGATGTTTTCGGAGAGGCCAGGCAAAACGAAGGTCATATGTTGCAAATTAGTGCTCTTTACAGATAGAGCCAACTAAACGGCTCTAGCTTTCTCTGGAATGTATCTTTTTATTGTTGTTGTTGATTTGGTGTTGTTGCAATTGTTAAGTGAATATACAAGCGAGTGTATTGTGGGCATTAACATGTTTATTAAGGACTCTGTACTGACAACGCCAGTGTGTGTTAGTGTTTCGAAAATGCAGTTTGATGTGCTGTGTTAGTGGTGTGCTTTGGTGTGTGCTGGACATCTGCGGTGTGTTGTGTGCTGGGTCCAGAATCGCCACAGAAGATAGCCCATTGGCTGGCAGCCTGAAGATGAGAATGACGTGAGCAGTTTTTCAGGAAAAAACTCATGAGAAAGGAGGCTCTTGTCGAATATATTAGGGAATCTAAAATAAAATTATGAAAGAAAGAGGTGTGAAGAAGACGACGTGATTAACCGAAGACTATAGAAGAAGCATTCGGTGAGGTGGAGAAAGATGATTGGTGGAGAAGCATTCGTTGAAGTGGAGAGCGATAATTGGCAGAGAAGAGAGGAGAAGACGACGACAAGGCTTGCGTGGACTAACGCCAAGGGTATAAAAGGGCGAGAGAGAGCGAGGCACGGTGGGAAGAACAGAGTAGCGGAGGCTCCGGCGGGTCAGGGACGCTTAGGAGGGAAGAAAGCGACGCCGGCTACTGCTCCGGTGAGCTCGCGTTCTACGGCTTCGCATCGTGGACTTTCGCCGTTTTTGAGCCCGTCCCAAGGAGTTAACTGAGAACGCTACCACCTGCTACGGCCAGGGGTGTCTCCAGCGCTGTTTCCACCCATTCGGGTGGTTTCCCCAACGCCAAAAACACAGGCTTCACCTCCACGGGCGCGTGTACCGGCAGCTTGTTTTACGCAGCAAGCGACACCACCAGCGACGCCAGCCGCAGCACGTCGAACGCCATCTCGAGTACATTGTTTAGCTTGAAGTGTATTTTGCCTTTGCACCGCTCGACATGTCGAGATGTTGCACATGCCGCTCGCTTGTGCCTGAAATTGTGCCCACTGCCAGCTGCTGTGAATGTAAGTTTAATTTTCATTTTGGCGACTGTTCTGGTATAACCGAAGAGTCGTGGCAAACAAAACGTGTAAAAAAAACTGGAAGTGCAATACATGCAAACATGGCCACGTTATGGAAGATGGAAGTGAGAAGCTTAGTGCAGAAAAGGAAGTGTTAACACGTTTGCTCAAAATTGAAACTAAACTTGACGCACTTCTAACTTTGCCCAAAAGAATTGATGATCTAGAAGCCTCTGTGCAGCTAATCTCAGACAAGTTTGACGAATTTCAAAACCGGCTGACTGATCAAAAAAAAGCACCAAAGAACTTTGCCAGCGTGTAGATAAACTTGAGAGGGTGGACTCGGCAAATGAAATTGCTCACCTAAAGCGTGAAGTCGAAAGCTTAGAGTGGCGAAGCCGCCGCTTAAATCTTGAAATACATGTTGTCTCTGAGTCCGATGATGAGGACCTACTAGAAAAGATAAAAGAAGTGGCTACCAAACTAAATGTACCACATGTAACGAGGAAGGATATAGCTGCCGTGCATAGGCTACCTGCGAAGGCCGACAAAACGCCAGCTATTATCACACGCTTTTTGAGGCAAGAGGACCGTGACTCACGGCTGGCAAACAGACATTTGCTGCAAAAAGAGAAAAGCTTCTTTATCTGCGAAAATATCACGCGACTCACCCGCACACTGCTAACCTCGACAAAAGAATGGGCAAAAAAGAATGGCTACGCATACGTTTGGCATGCTAACGGAAAAGTTCTGCTGCGGAAGCAGACCGGCGACCCCGCTCTCGTCATTCGCAGTGAGCAAGATCTTATCAACTTGCAGTAACGTGCTCTTGTAACACCCCACGATGTGGGCGTTTCTTGGTGTTCTTTAGTGCAAAATGATGCACTCAAGTTTTGTCCTTCCTTGTGAACCTGCTTTCTAAAAAGAAGACACACTTTCTTTGTTTCATCTCAACGCTAGAAGCTTAAAAAGTAAACTTGATGAGGTAGATTTATTCCTAAATGACCTTAACCATTCTTTTGACATTCTTTGCTTCACTGAAACGTGGTTTTCCTCTGATGATGAGTGTGCTTTTCTTGATGGTTACGACTGCATATCCGTATGTCGCGCTTTCAAACGTGGTGGTGGTACTGCGATGTATATTCGCTCAGATTTCAAGTACAATGCACTCACAGAGTATAATATTGTAAATGAAAACATTGAATGTGTCGTTGTACAACTTCATGACATCCTGCTAGGAGTGTTTTATCGCCCGCCATCTGGATCCTTGAACCATTTCTTGAACTCTATGGAAGAACTGTTTGAACTAAGTCGAGTTAAAACTACAGTGTGCTTTTGTTGGCGATTTTAATCTAAATGTTTCATCAGATACCTCCGGCTATTCGCGCCTGCAAGAGCTGTTTGTGTCATACGCGTGCTGTAACTTAATAGAAATGCCAACTAGGATTACTCCTACCTCTCATTAAGACATTTGTATTACAAGCTTTCCCCCTGACGTCGTCAAATCGGGTGTATTGATGTGCGATTTAAGTGACCATTTGTCAATCTACTGCATTTTACCTCACAAAAGGCCTAATTTAAATAAGCAACCAGTTTTTATCCGCCATTACTCTGAAAAAAATATCAGCAATTTCAAATATCTTCTCTCAAATCAAAGGTGGGACACAATTTTAAAGGAAACAGATGCAAACAAAGCGTACGAGGCTTTTCTTTCCTGCTTTATGGCTGCATACGAGAAGTGTTTTCCCCTCGAGCCATGGGTTAACGAAAAAAGATAAGGAAGCCTTAAATCACTCATGAACTGCATATGAGAATCAAACAAAAAAAACAGGCTCTTTGAAAAATTCCTGAGTACCAAGCATGAAAATGACTTTACACTGTTTAAAAAAGTTCGAAACAAAGTAAATACAGATATTAGAAAATCAAGATTTGAATACTACATAGCTAAGTTTGCAGACATTACGGGTAACTCACGGCTAATGTGGCAAACCGTGAGAGAGGTACTCTCGAAACACATCCAGCACAAAAAGGTTCCGTATCAAAACGATGCTATGACTGACAGTGAAGTCGCAAATTTATTTAATGACCATTTCATTGCAGTCGGATCATGCGATGAGAAATCAGCTAATTTACCGTGTGAGCAGTTCATTCTATCAAACGCCGCAAACACATTGTTTTTAGCACCCACCGACGAACGTGAAGTGCTGGATATTATTCTGGCACTAAAAAATAGCTGTGCTCCAGGAGCAGACGAAATTAAACCGAAACCTCTAAAGGCTGTAGGTGAAATAATCAGTTGCCCACACTCTCACATTTGCAACATTATTTTATCTACGGGCGTTTTTCCGCAGAAAATGAAACTGGCCAAAGCGACTGTTGTGCACAAGGGTGGCCCCGCGAACGAACTAACAAATTATAGGCCCATATCAGTACTACCAGTATTTGCAAAGGTAGCCGAACAGGTTATAAACAAAAGATTCTTCCGATTTCTCACCGCGCAAAATATTATAGCCGATGAGCAATTTGGCTTTAGGAAAGATAGATCAGCCGAAACCGCACTCCTTGGGATAAAGGAAAAAATTTTAAACAACATTGAAGAAAAGGCACACACCCTGGGAATTTTCCTCGACTTCAGAAAGGCATTCGACTGCGTTCAGCACGATGTTCTAATAAGAAAGCTTCCATTTAACGGATTCCGCGGCGTGTCGTTGACCTTAATTGAGAACTATTTAACGTCAAGAGAGCAATTTACTGTCATAAATGCTGCAGCCTCACATGTAAAAACAATAAAATATGGTGTGCCTCAGGGATCTATTCTCGGACCTGTACTCTTTATTTTATACCTGAATGATGTTGTGAATATACCAGGCAGCGAAAACCTAGTGTTGTACGCTGATGACACAAATGTCTTTTTCTCAGGTATTGACCCCTACGCGCTCGAAAGAAAGGCTAACTATTGGTTGACTGGTTTGAGTACATGGTTAAAACTAAACAGGATGCAATTAAATGCTAGTAAGACCAAATACATTCTCTTCAGGGCAAAAGGTGTAAAAGCTCCTGACAACCTAAACTTAAACTTTGAAAACACTCAGCTGCAACAGTGCTCACAAATTCGTTTTCTAGGTGTTCTGTTTTAAGAAAATCTCTCTTGGAACTCGCATGTTGATCAGCTTCGCAGTGATCTTTGTCGGGCGGTTGGCATTTTAAACAAACTGAGATATTATCTCCCGGCGTCCGTAAAGCGGCACATATACTATTCATTAATACATTCCCGTTTAAGCTACTGCTCCCTTGTGTGGTTAACGACGACGCAGACAAATGGAGATTCCGTCCTTGCAATTCAAATGCGGGCATTACGAGCTGTTGGAAAAATACAGTTTTTGCGCAGCTGCCGGCCTTTGTTTAGGTCTTATGGAATATTAGAAATAAGTAAACTGCACACATACAAACTATGTCTCGAAATATTACGCCAGTACAAACTAGACAAAATAACCTTCGAAGCCACCTATCACAATAAACTTAGCACATAAGAACTTCGAAAACAATGTATGGAAACACCTCGTGTACGCACAAATTATGGTTTTCAGAGGTTAGGATGGCAAATTCCTGACTTAATTAACCAATACCCTATTATCCTGTATACTGCACGCACTACCCCCTCTATACGTAAATACAAAATGTTAATTAAAGCAATGCTCATAAATGAACCTTAAAGATAAAAACTTAACGTATACCTATCACTAGTGTATGTTTTGTAAATATTGCTATGGTCGAATTCTGGTTAATGTATGCTGTGTGTATTGTAAAGCCAGTGTTTTGTAAAGATGTCCTAATATATTGTGTAAAAATACTGAAAGTGTGTTCTATTATGTAATGCTCTTCTTTATTTTGTGTAGCCACTGGTGCCGCCTGTCATCCGGGTGGCGTGGCCTCGTCAGGCAATATATGCCTTTTGCCACGTCACCCTGGACAACCTCTTTGTTGTCTGAAATAAATTCTGAATAAAAATGAATGAACTTATTTATTTATATATTTTACCCTCAGGGCAATGCATTACTGAGGGGGGGTGGGTAATACATAATAACACTGAAAATACAAACAACAGCAGAGAACAATAAATTATCACAACATAGTTAAGTTAGAATAAGTGATTCAACACAATATATCATTCAATAGAAGCGGTAACAGCAGGCCTAAACAATACAGGTTCAGGAATTGTGGCAACTGAGTAAGGAAGGTGGTTCCTGTCATATGACGTGCGAGGAATAAAAAATCCTAGAATATTTTAGTTTTGCACAAAGAAATGCCTACCTTATGTATGTGATCTGTGCGGCGTGAAATATATGAAGGGGGAAGAAGTAACGTGTAGCGAATAGGCTCATGGTGAAATATTTTGTGAAAAAGGCACAGGCGTGCAATTTTGCGTCGTGATGCAAGTGAAGATAGGCCTAGGGTAGATTTCATAGCGGTCACGCTTGATGTACGCCGAAAGTCAGAGAGAATAAACCGCGCTGATTTGTGTTGTACCATCTCCTGTAGATCGCTCAGACTCTTAACACGAGGGTCCCAGATTGATGAAGCATATTCTAGTTGTGAACGTACGAGTGTCGTACAGAGTAGAAGTTTGATGTTAGTTGGGGCTGCGTGAATGTTACGTCTCAGTTATCCGAGCATGCGATTAGCTTTGTTAGTGATGTGGTCAATGTGCGCATGCCAGCTAAGGTCAGACGTAATATGAATTCCGAAGGGTACTTATATCTTGTAACTGGATCAAGCAACACATCATTTGGAGTATATACGGGCAATTCACTATTAATGCGAGAAATGCGGATTAGTTTGCACTTTTCGGCATTTAACGTCATATTCCAAGTTTTACACCATGTTGAGATAGCGTCAAGGTCAGGCTGAATCATGCGCTTGTCACTATCATTTGTGATTTCCCGAAAAAGGACGCAGTCGTCGGCAAAAAGATGTACAGAAGAAAGGTTACTGGGTAAGTGTTTGATAAATATAAGAAAAAGCAGGGGCCCCAAGACGGTGCCTTGGGGCACACCGGAAAGGACAGGGTGAACGGTGGAATGAACGTTGTTAACGGCAACAAATTGCTGACGATGGGTAAGAAAAACTTCGAGCCATTTTAGAATCTTAGTGTCTAATCCACCATGCGCAGTTTTAGCAGTACAAGATGGTGGGAAACCTTATCAAATGCCTTCGCGAAATCTAGGAAGATGCAGTCGGCGATCGAGCGGATATCTAAAATCGCATGGAGTTTCTGCGTGAATGAGAGTAACTGTGTTTCGCATGAATAGGATTTCCTAAAACTGTGCTGAGAAGGATGAAAAAAACGACTTTGATTCAAGGAAAGTGATATTATGTGAAAAGAGTATGTGCTTTAAGATTTTGCATGGAATGCTGGTAATAGAAATGGGCTGGTAGTTAAAAGGCGTATATTTATTACCAGGTTTATGCACAGGAACCACCTTACCTATCTTCCAATCGGCTGGTAGTTCACCGTTTCCCAGATTGCTGAAATATTTTAGTTAAGGCGAGCGATGAATACATTTTAGTACTTTTCAGGAACTTTATAGTAATGCAATCAACACCAGCACTGGAGGATATCTTAAGATTATCAACTATTTTAACTATACGTCAGGAGGATGACGACAGGGTACATTGGGAAGTTATTATGAGACCAATAAAACATTTTGCTGGGCGAGTTGGTTCATATTGCTCGAGGGGATGCTTGTAGCGCGACAAAAAAAGAAACAACACAAGAGACAGAGACGAACGGGACAAGCGCCTCCCGTTCGTCTCTGTCTCTTGTGTTGTTTTTTTTTTTTTGTCGCGCTACAAGCATCCCCTCGAGCGTTATTATGAGACAGTTGATGAAAATCCGTAGTTTCACCCTTGAAAAAAGCTAGAAAATACATCATTCAGTACATTTGCACAGTCAGTATCAGATATACGTTCGTCACTTGAATTCGTGTTAGTATTATTCTAGACGTTTCAGAGGGGTTAATGACGCTCCAAAATTTTCTTTGGTTATTGAGCAACATACCCGGTAGAGTGCTATTCTGGTAATTGGCATTAGCGTTCTTGACCGCAGAATTGCAAGTGTTAGCTGCAGAGCGATAAATGAACAATGATGTTCAGTGCGTGATTGTTTAGCTTAACAGAAGAAGCGTTTCTTACGGTTATACAAGCGCTTAAGATACGCGTTATACATTGGCGCATGCTGCTGATAACATATTACGCGAGTTGGTATGAAACGGTTGGTGAGGTCTAAGATTTTGTTCTTGAATAAGAGCCAGTTTGCATTTACGGATCGCGAGTCGAATTCGTCGACAGAAGTGGCCAGGAAAAAACCTAGTTCATTATTAACTTTATTGAAATCAGCGCGATGATACATGCGTATTATTTTAGTGTGACTGCCGACTATTGTATGGGAATGTTGACAGAAAAATTGAGCAAAGAATGGTCGCTTAACTGGGGCATGTATGTTGTTTCTGAGCACAGTTCTGGGCATGTTGTTAGTACGAGGTCTAATGTAGTTGTAAATTCAGTAATTCTTGTAGGCTGAGTAACAATTTGGGTAAGATTAAACAGTGAGCATAAATTAGTGGATTCCTTGCATACTGTCGAAGAGAAGGATGGTTGCACCGAGGACCAATCGATGCCGGGAAGTTAATATCACTCAATAGAAAGATCGATTACGAAGAGTAACGCGTTACTATAACATTAATGGTGTCATGAAGCTCTGCAACAAATGTAGGAGATGCATTAGGGGGTCGATAGCATGCGCCTAGGATTATTCTCTGGTATTCTAGTTGAAGAGATAGCCATATACAGATAGAAGAGATACAACGCCGCAGCCGCACCGAACCAGCCATGAGCACGAACGCCGACCGCTAACAGTAGAATGCTAGTAGTAGGCGCTGGTAGCAGTGTTCCCGGGTCATGTGTATTTCTAATCTTTGTGTTTCGTGTTATATTGTTATTATTGGGTGGTAGTGTGTGTGTGTCACATAGGGTGTATTAAATGTGCGTCTGTGTGGCTACACCTGTCGCCTAGTCCATTCTTTCGGTCCGAGTGTTCTCCGGGGAGATCGTGACACATGGACTGCAATCAGCGCTTGAGGAATCATGGCAGGCAGGAAAGCACTTCCCCTGCAGTGGCGTTTACAACATACCTGAAATGCGCACGTCCCGCGACCACACAAGCATAGCTTAGTTCCACGGTCACGTGAACGACCTCTGTACGTGCCTCGTGCTGCCTTCGTCGTCTTCTGATGAGATGCGTTGCCGCACCCTGCATGTACCTCACCTCTCACTTATTGTAATATGGCCACACAGCTGATATTCTGTCGGTGCCACCTGGTAGCCGAACCGGTCTCCCAGCACGTGGCCGAACGTCTTCTTCTGTCTCGAATGAGTGCGGCGGTTCGGCAAGCCTCGCCCTAGTAAATGGCGGTGTTTCCCGCTTCTTGCTACGTTTGTCGGTGACATTTGGTGGAGCCGTGCTGGGTAACATCCCATGTACGCTGACCCCGTCGAATTCCTTGATGCTTCTCCCCGACGCGCGGACACCACACCTGTCCTCAAAGCGAGCCGTCGCCTGCGACACCTGCAACCCGAATTTGAGCCACTGACAAGGCCTGTGCGAGCTATAACTTCCACCACTGGCAGCCAGACAGGTCAGTACTCTGGCAGTGTCCCGCCGTTCATTCTTCTCGCAACTCAGTCCCCACCATCCTTCAACAGAGACCGGTTCGAGGATGTTGAAGATTGGTTGGCCAGTTTTGACCATGTTGCTGCATTCAACCAATGGGACGACGAGGGGAAGCTGATGAATCTGTATTTCGCACTGAAAGACTCGGCGAAAACGTGGTTCGAGAGCCACGAGGCAGCCTTTTCTAACTGGGCAGGTTTTCGCTGTGAGTTTCTCGCCACATTCAGCTCGAGCCAGCGAGAGGAAAATGTTGAAATTGACCTTCACTCCAGGTCACAGCAGTCCAATGAGAGCATGGCCATGTTTATTGTGGACATGACCCGCCTCTTCATCGGGCCGACCCGGCCATGCCCGAAGCAACTAAGGTGCGGCACCTTATGCGTGGGGTAAATGAGCAGCTGTTTGCTGGCCTCATGCGCGACCCTCTGAGAACCATCGCCGCCTTCGCGAAGGAAGCTACGAGCATGGAACATTCATTTCAGGAACGGAGTGCCCAATACCACCGTCAGGCAAATGTAGCGGCCGCCAACTACTGCACGTCCTTGCCAGCCCCGTGGATGAGGCGTTACGAGAGCTTGTGCGGAGCATTGTCCGCGAAGAAATGCGACACCTCCACTTGGATGATCCGTCACGAAGCATACCTTCCAGAGGCGATGTCCTCCGTGACGAAATCCGGCGAGCGATGCTGCCACCACCAGCACCACTATCAGACCCGCAGGTTATGTCTTACAGCGATGCCCTGCGCCGACCTGCCCCCGTGCCGCAATCGTTTCGCCCCGTTGCCGGACCACGACCACCACATCGTTACCTGCGTCCCGTCGAGCAGCAGCAAGACCTGTGCCCTCTCTTCAGCAAAGCGCACGTATGACGACCGTCCAACAATTGCCCGCTCTGCTACCACTGCGGGGAGCCCGGCCATATTCTGCGAAATTGTTCGTACCGGCGGCTGGGTTTGAGAGGATTCCCACCAGACGCACCTCGAGCGCGCTATGGTGAAAGACCGCAGGACATAGAGGTGTGCCTGGCCACTCAGGTGCTCCCCCCCCCCCTCCCAGCGGCGCCTATCGTGATCGCCGTTTCCGAGGCACTTTGCTTCGCCCAGTCAGCCCTCATCCTCGTATCAGTTCAGAGCCACGTCCCCTCGCCTGGAAAACTGAAGACGGCGTCACCGGAGTAGCACCGACGTCACTGCACAGAGTCAACATATACACCCAACGGATTGGTGCGACGGCTCGAGCGGCGACGACCTCACCACCGTGCTACGAACCAGTAGTTTCGGGTGAAATTTTCGTAACCGCCGACAGTCATGAAGTGACCGCACTCGTCGATACCGGCGCTGATTTTTCTTTGATGAGAAGGCATCTCGCCACGACTCTCTGCAAGGATCTGAGGCCTTGGTGTGGACCAGTGATCTGCACCACGGTGGCCACGTAGTGACGTCGATCGGCGTCTGCAACTGTCGTATCCAGATCCGCGGTTTTACTTTCACTGGCTCCTTTGCCGTATTACGTGACTGTTCTAAAGATGTCATTCTGGCATGAATTTGCTTGAAGACTATGGTGCGGTCATCAATTTTCGCACGATAATTGTATCTTTTTCCGCCCAGCGACCCATTGACACGAACACCGGGCCCAGCAGAGTAATGTTACGCGTATGTGACGAACACATAACAATCCCTCCGCGAGCCAGCAGATCGCCACAATCGAGTGTAATAACAGCATCAGCACTCTTGGCATCGCTGAAGTGAACATGTCGCTGCTACTCATTTAGAATGTTTGTGTAGCTCAAGGCCTAGTAGACCTTGCCAACGGTCGCACTGAAATCTTGGTCACCAACTTTACCCACCCGTGAATCGCAGCATTTACCGAAGACAGAGGCCGTCGCTTATTTTGATGAGCTTGTAGAGTGTACCAGGCAGTGCTCTTTGTCCACCACGTCAGACCTCGACGATGCGACGGCTGAAGCATTCCGACCGAGGTAAACCGCTACCTCTTGGCCAGTCAGAAACGCTACGTGGAAAGCCTTATCTATTCCTTCCGCGACTGTTTTGCATCAACTTCCTAGGTGCTACAAAAGACGCTTACAAAGCACCGAATTATCGTTTTTGACGGCCAAAGACCGCTATGCCAGAGCCCTTATGGGGTGTCTTGAAAAAGAACGTGACGCCATCCGCCGCCAAGTTACACAAATGCTCCAGGACGACGTCATACAACCGTCCACGAGCCCCTGGGCTTCGCCTGTTGTCCTCGTCAAGAAGAACGATGACACCTTTCAGGTTCTCGTGGTACAGACGCCTCTATAACGTCACAAAAAAAGATGTGGATCCTCTGCCACGCAGTGATGACTCCCTGGACCGCCTGCGCCATGCCACTTGCTTTTCGTTCCTTGACGTCTATAGTGGGTATTGGCAAATAGAGGTCGACAAACGAGAGCAAGAGAAGACCGCTTTTATTGCTCCTGACGGTTTGTACCAGTTTAAAGTGCTCTTTTTTGGCTTGTGCTCAGCCCTTGCTACATTCCGACGAATGATGGTCACCGTGCTGTCTGGCCTGAAGTGGCAGTAGTCCCTCGTATATCTCGACGATGTCGTGACCTTCTCTGAAACGTTCAATGAGCAGCTGAAACGTTTGCGTGCTGCGTGCTGTTTTCGATGCCATACATTCCGCTAGTCTCTCAAGCCAGAACAATGTCACTTCGTTTTTCTGAGTTCAAGTTTCTTGGTCACATTGTCAGCGCTCGAGGTGTGTTAGTCCAGACACCGAAAACACGGCCGCCGTATCTGCCTTCCACAAGCTCACATACACACGGAGCCTGCGTCGTTTCTTGGGCCTGTGGTCGTACTATCGCCGGTTTGCTCACAATTTCTCCAAGCTAGCAGAGCCTTTGACCCACCTTACGAAAGACGCTGAACCGTTCTTAGGAGGCCAGGATAAGGAAAGAGCCTTCACGGAAGTCAAATCGCGTCTCCATGTGCGCCTGTGCTAGGCCACTTCGGCGAAGAGGCCGACACGGAACGGCACACTGATGCAAGTAATGTTGGTCTCGGTGCGGTCCTTGTTCAGCGGCAGGATGGTATAGAACGCGTGATTGCTTACACCAGTCGGACTTTACACCATTCCGAAGTCATTTATTCCACCGCAGAAAAGGATTGTCTGGCTGTGCTGTGGACAATTACGAAATTTGGACCCCCACTTGTATGGCCGCCCGTTTCAGGTTGTGAGCGATTATCATTCACTGTGTTGGCTGGCGAGCCTGAAGGATCAATCGGGGTGGCTTCCTCGATGAAGCCTTCGGTTACAAGAGCCGCCGCGGTGGCTCAGTGGTTATGGGCCTCGGCTGCTGGCCCGAAAGACGCGGGCTCGATCCCGGCCGCGGTGGTCGAATTTCGATGGAGGCGAAATTCGAGAGGCCCGTGTACTGTGCGATGTAAGTGTGCGTTGAACAACCTCCGGTGGTCGAAATTTCCGGAGCCCTTCGCTACGGTGTCTCTCATAGCCTGAGTCGTTTGGGACGTTAAACTCCCATAAACCATAAACCTTCGGTTACAAGAATTTGATATCACCATCGTGCGAAAGTCCGGCCAGAAACACAGTGATGCTTACTGTCTCTCGCGCACTCCGATTCCCTGCCCCTGCTGTCAATGGGCGGAAGACAAAGTCGTGAGACGCAGCACGCAGCCGCGAGTTGGGAGCCCAAATAAATGCGGCGGGTCTAACGTACATAGCTTACGTTTGAGACATTGCCCGCGAACACACTGCGAAGATAACATTCCTAAATCACAGCCCGTAAATATTATAAAGAAAATGGGACAATGTTTTGCTCGCATCTGGCATCGACTGCTTCGTCGCCAGCATGAGTCGTAAAAGTTAGGCGCACGCTGCCGAGCTCATATTTCATACCAGCGAGTCATGATGTACAGCTGCATCTTGTAACCACAAGTATAAAGAGGACCGTCATAGTACGCTGGATTATAATATCATCATCGCAAAACATATAACCATATAAAAGTCTGCTTATACTCCATCTTGCCGAAACTATGCGTGAAAGTTAGTGTGGCTCTTGGTGTAACAGTACTAAGCGGCTACCATCGATGCTGCCGTTCGCTATCCTGGAGGGCGATTTTGCTGAGCACGGTATACAGGTAAAGCTCTGTTCAGAATTTCGGAAAACCTCCTATATTTTATTCATTTGTACCAAATAACCTTGCAATATTATTTCGAAGGTACTAAATAAAGGCAGAGCGAAAAAATCCCACTCTATATACTCTCTAACATTTACAAAGTCACAATATTATAAATATTATTCGGAAGAAATTTTATATAGCGCACACTCAAGAATTATCACAAGAAATCTTAGTCAGCATAGCAGGCAAAACTCTAGAACTAAACGAAAATGCGTGGCAGAAGAATTACACGGTGTATAATCATTCACCGAAACGCAGATTTTCGTATCTGAAAAAAAAATACAAGCCGCAGCAGTTCCTCACTTGTTAAGGTCCTCATCTGCTGACCGGAAAGACTCGGGTTCGATCTCGGCCACGGGGGCCGCATTTCGATCCAGGAGATATTCTCCAGGCCCGTGTACTGGGCCATGTGAATATGCGCTAAAGAACCTCACTCCGTCTAAATTACCCGGAGCCGTCCACTACGACGTCCATCCTAGCCTGAGTTGCTTTGGGATAGTAAACCCCCAGAAACTCACCAAATGAAATATTAAATCACTAAGATTCGATGTTAGATGTTAGTAATAAAAGCACCTAATAACTCTTAAAACTGGGTTTTGTCAGTCACGGTAACCACATATGGTGGAAAATGCATCCATTTGATCACCGCGTGTGGTATGAAGGACTGTGGAAAGGAATGTGCGATACCAGGCGCGCCTAATATTGGCAGGATGATGAAGGCGTAGAAAATTGGTGCCAGATTCTTCGAAAATTACCATGAGGCGAACCGTAATGTGTAAAAAAGTGAACGAGGTGCGAATTTGTGACGGAAACACTATTACAATAATTTAACGTGTGCTGTTAAAGCTGAGACAATAGGAAGACGGGTACCACTGGAATAAATAAAGCAACTGTGCAGCAACCTACAGGTTCGATTATATTTATGACTTAAGAGTAGAGGGTAGATCCGCATTTTATTTGATGAGAAGTTTGGCAACAGATATGTATATAGTCATAGGTTCGATTCGCTTAGTGTTAATTTTTTAAGCCTAGCGCTTTCTTTTAGTTATCCGTTAATTGTTTACTACTTCAAGATGGTGGCTGTACAGTGTGAAAGTGTGAAACGTTGTCCCTATTTCGTGTGTGAACTACTTGGTGCACTTTTTGGTGTATGCTTTTTCTGGACACCGACTCCGTGCGTCAACCAGCGTCTGTGAGTGCCTCGTCCTCTAGCGCCCGAGGCCTTAAAAGGGGGCCGAATGGGCACGAACTTCAGTCTGCTCCCCGGAGGGAAAGTCGCCGCCACGCGCTCCCGGGAACCAGAAACACCGCACCTAATCCTCGAAAGTGCATGCTGCTTCAGAAAGATCGTCGCCCTCGGTGGCCACCCAGGCTGCGTCTTTGTGGATGGACTGCCGCCGCGCTTCTCGGGTCAACTGTGTGCTCGCTACCGTTCTGAACATTCTTTTGATTGTCGCTAATTGGACGCTCTTTCGTCTTGAAATGCTTAGACAACTAATTTTCCCAATGTATAAGTTAATTCAGTGTGTATTTAACGCGATCTGTTTTTCCGCAATTAGTGGTAGTTATCTCGTAAAATGTCCATTCGGCTCCTGTAAAAGCTGTCGTATTCCTCGTATCAAAACAATAAGCGTTGTTTTGTTGCTGTGACCTCTTAACTCGACTGTGTCTTATTCACTGCGTTTGCTTACCGGCTACGCCGGCCATCGAGCGGCCATCCCCTTATTGTCATGACTCGGTAAAGAGCTCACGTGATCACTGAAGCCGTGACACTCCAGTACGCCATGAAACTCAATGTTTGATGTTTGCGAGGGGCTTTCGAAGTCATCAACATTACTGTACATTTGTGCGAGCCGAATGCCTATTCTCACTTCTTGTTCACCGGTACCCGTCGACCGAAATATGTAATGCCAAAGTTCTACCTCTTATTTGCGCAGCAGTGAAACTGACGCGTTCAGTAAGGATTCGATGTCTTGCTTCAATCCAAAGTGAATGTTCGTGCATGAGGTATTGAAACGAGGCCCAGCCAGTCACTGCGAGCCCGTGAATGAGTAAAGATGTCATATTCGCTGCGACATAGAGCTATTGCTGGCTGCCCACTTCAGTCCAAATTGTTCATTTCTCGCATGTTGTACAATGAAGTAGGTCCCCTGGAGATCGGTTGTGAAACGCATATATGAGGGCGACAAGGAGTGGCAGCGCGAAAAGGCAGGCAATGTGTATATTTTGATATACCTCCAAGTACGCGGAGAAGCAAGCAGTTCAGTACATCTACGGCAGGCGGCACACATATTCCGGCGTATTGTGCCCGGAGAAGCGCATGCGTTAATGCCCCGCAGCTTCGGTACCACATCGTCGGCAGTGGCTGCACGACTGAGGGATGCCGCGACTTCGTCGCTAAGTCGCGGAAAGAGGAAGCCAAACTGCTTGACACGCTTCGTATATTCCTGACGTTGTCAAATTTGCACGGACGCGAACAAATCGAGAAAGTAGTTCTAAAACACGCGCTCGATGTCGCTACGTTCTGAGCGTTCCCCGCCGTTCTCCATGAGCACCCTAGCAACGCGTGTCGGCGATCCCTCTGCAGCGCTCGCATCCCTCGCAAGACGCAGTACTTCGCGGTCGGAAATTGGCCGATTACGTGTCGCCTTGCGTTCCGCAGTGCCTGAGTGGAAGCACAATAGCCGCGAGTATCGGTCACGCTCGAATTGCAAGTAGGCCTGAGCTTCCGTCGTCTTCGGACCACACAGGCTAACGATGCCGTTGCGCCGCAAGCAGTCCATGAGTTAGACAGCTTCGCCTTCGCGCTTTCGACGGCCTGCCCGGATGTACGCGCCCCGTCATCCTTCCTTGAACGCACCCCAATCGCGCGCTCCCTGCCTGGTTTGCGCAAATGACGTCGCGATTGCTTCTCGAATTTCACGTAAAGCCTGTGGATCCTGCAGGACCGATATATCAAGACGCCAAATCACGATACGCCCTCCGAGCCGGTCAGGTAAGTGAAGCGGAACAGAAAGTGGGCAGTTGTCCGACACGTGGCCAGCGTCTGTTGCGATGTCAAGTACACGAAATTACATAAATGCACTAGAGAGCACGTCAGGAACATAGACAATGTCGAGCCTGATACAAATAAGCCTGCCGCGACTGTAGTGTAGCCAAAAGAGTCTGCATGCAAATGACACCATGCATCAAGCAACTGCATGCATCATGCATCATGCAACTGCAAAATAATGCACTGTAAATCCACAGTGTGCGTCGTTGAACAATATAATTGGACGAAAGAGCTACATCTCTGTTGAACAAGAACACAATTAATATTTAAAATGGGTGGCTTGACAGAAACGAACGGCGAAAGTGAGGCAAAGAAGTGATTTGTCTGCGAGTGTTCGACAGGCGGGTATATACTGAGGGCACGTATCCTCTGCAGGCCGTAAAAGAAATCCAGCGTAATGACACTGCCTTCTGTGTGAAATAAAGAGTGGCTCCAAAGCAACAAGATGCGCTTAAGTGCGACCACTTCCAAGCTACTACTTCGAGATGAACTAAACGAGAAAAAAAATGGTAGGGTTTTAACTTAGTTAAACCGAGCAGACGTGCGAAAAGAGGCGGTGATTCTTCAATTGCAGGAGGCACTTAGCTCCGCCTTAAGGAAATGACGCGACGCATTTTGTGGTTTAATGTCCATATATGCAGAATTGCTCATCCTCTACTTAACATTCATAAATGGCAGCGAGTACTCATACCACTACCAGCGCAGTGGGGCCGCGGTTAAATGATGAGCCACTGCACTGCCAGGTGGCTGCTCCTACTACAGCCACCCGTAATGATTGCGCGACCCAAATGGTTGAAAGGTGCGCCGAGTGTACCCTTTTGAAAACCTGGCGTAGTGAAGCTTTAGCTTAAAAACTCTAATACTCGCGTTCAGCACGACAGTTGCGCAAATTACATTCCTGCAGAAAATAGATCAGTTTTCTAGCATCGGGCAAAGGGAACAACTTCACGCTATTTGCCTGGTGGCGAAAACCTTGAAAATTCAGCTTGAGGATTTTAAGAAACATATAGGAGAATATACGAAAGGATCGCAGAACCCATTGGTTGCGGTGTCCCGCTCAGGCGAGTCTATGCAAGGTTTCTTTTTAGAGGCGAAGTTGCGTTTGACGAGTCGCTGTGACGAGTGGTCGAATGGCTGCAGTTGGACGCAAATTGGCTGATTGTCGATATGCTGCAATGCGTATTGGCTGGAATGACCTAGACAGCATGTACGACGTGCTGCCCGGCGAGTGTTGAAGGAATCCTGCTAGTCGTTCACCTCACCTGCACTCGTTGTGTGTGAAGACGTGCCAGCGGGACTCGATCTTCCGTCATGCGTTGCCACAACCTCGGCGGGCAAAGAAACCGGGCTAGCGGGCGATGATGAAGCGCTGTCAGCATTCCTTTTTGTTTCCTGTTCACCACTGAGGCCGGCGGTGGTGTTATTGCTCATGTGCTCACCCCGCTATCGCCGGCAACATCGCTGCCTGCGTTGCTTGTATTCGCTCTTTGGGTTCTGCTGATAGCGGGTGCTTGAGCATGGGCGTTGCCTCTGCTGTTCCAGTGGTGCTGCCCTGACTGAATCAATTTGGTCAGTGGAAGCTCCAGTACTCTTAGTGGCGTTCGTGGCGTGATGGAAATTGCTACCGGGCGCCTCGGCACCCGGTGCCTTGAGCTGGTGACCTGCCAACGTGACGCTCGCCTTTAGTCTTGTTGACGGTCGTCGTTTCGTCAAGAACTTTGTGCAGTGCCTCTGCTGCTGCTGCGCACGACTTGCGCTGGGTGCAATCAACTGTAGCGTGCCGTCTACCGCAGCGCCGGCGCGCCGCTACGCAGCACTCAGTCGCATGCCCGAAGTTAGCGCAGCGCTCGCACCTCGGTGTATCCCACGCGGCCGCTAAGTGTCCTGTCAGGTTGCACTTCGCACACACTCGCTTCATACCACAGTACTCCAGCATGATTTTGGGACCTTGAATTGTCATGAAGTTCGGTACCTGTGGTGAGCATTTCAAGCCGGACAACCCGAGTTCCTGTGAGCTTGCTTGGGTTGTCCTTGAAAGTCACGTGGCTTCCCATAAAGCGCCATGCAGTAAGCAGGACGCCGTCGGACTCGTAGGAGTGCAATCGGTTGATTGCGACAAAGACAAGTGGTGGGCCCACAAGGTCTCACCTGAACACGTTGGTTCCAGAGGTGCACAGCCCTGGACGCAGACAACTTCGTCAATTGTGCGGAAGAGCGCAAGCACATGATGTACTTGAAGCCACCGAGGTGCTGCAGATACAGCATGCCTTCTGCACCGCTAATTTTCTCGACGGCGCCTATGACGACGTCGTGATTGGAAAGTATACCTCTTGAGCCACTATGCAGAAACAATGCTCCTGGGGAGACGTAGAAGGGGCTGGTTGGCGGGGCTCTAGTGCACATCGGTGGCCTATCCCAGGACCGGACGGCGGACGACGCCGGCCCAGGGCGAGCAAGCTGACGGGCAAAGGGTAACTCGATGACAGCAGGGAAAACAGAAGCAGGCACACTCGGTGGTCGTTGAAGAGAATGCCCGCCGCTCTGGCAGTGTTCAATTTATAGCTGATAGCGAACATTCGTGAAACAACATATTGGAACAACGTAGATCCGGCTCTGCCTGCTAGCGATGAATCGAGATATATCTGGTCATGTCTTGCATGACAAACAAAGCGATAAAGGCGCTTGACGGCAGCTGTGAAGAATGAACAGACAAGCACTGCAAAGATTCGCTGGAAGACAACGTATGTGTGTTTGAAGCAGTTATTTCTTTTCCATTATGAACTACGCAGTATCCTTTTCAAAGCCCAAACGGAAATAATGGCGAACAGAGTTAAGTTAAGAGCGCTGGAAGACCGATTGATTAAATGCGATTGCACTGAGAGTTTTGTATTATATTGTGTTGATATTTCGCAGTGTAAGAAAACAAAAAAATTGCAATGATATTGTGATGACGTTGCTTCTTTCCTTTTTTTCCGGCGACCAAAGGTAAACAATACGCTCGATGTGCTTTAGGTGAGCGCTTGTTAGGAGAGTGTAAGTGCTGCTTGATAGAAACTTTAAGAGGTAATATATTCTTGCGCGAAGGGGCGCACAGCAATTTTGCTAGGTGTTTTTAATCTCAGTGAAGTTTTCTGAATATTGCTGTACCTCCAGCAGGAAGCGTTATTCTTTCAAATGTTATTGTGCGTGTGTGAGCAATAAGAATGTATAATGTAGAAATGCACCATAATGTGTGTGTAACTTTCTTTTTTTCAGGGGAATAGAGAAAGGAAAGACGTAAGTGTATTTTCTATTTTTTCGCAAATACCATTAAACGGAGGGGAGCTGAGCTTGATAGCAGAATTCTATTTTTTTTTGAAGCAAAAGACTGGTCCCAAAAAATCTTACCTTCTGCAGTAAATTTATCGCACTTCCTATATAATATTATTGTGCTTATAACTAGAGGTTGTTCTTTACGGTTCTTATTTTTTAAGAGTGCGGCTGACGTTTTTCGGCGTTTATTCGACAGATACCATATTGCGGCGATATATTGTGGGAGTATTATGCTATAAATGTCGCTAATAATTTAGAACTACCTTTTTTTCCACCACATGATACGATTTACAAGTAATTGATGAAATGGTCATACTGTCACTTGAGCTTGGAAGAGATGCCATCACCATTCAAAAAGGAACAGTAGGAGCCGTTAGAGAAAAGCGCAGCAGGAACTCAAAATTCTAAAAGATGTGTTATAATGCTAACTTTGTGTTTCTCCACTGTGTAGAACGAGAGGTCCGGCCCCAGTTGGGCTTTATGCAGACGGCAGCGACGAACATTCGGCCGAAGCGACTTTGTAGCCAGAAGATGGCGCATTTATCGTGGAGCTTGAGCTTAGTTTCCCGTCTGTGTCCTTACGTACATGGAGGGGTATACTTAATAAGGAAACTGCCTTGAGTGGATGGCATTTAACAAAGAAAATGTACAGCTCAGTTTAACTAAAAATTATTTACATGCCCTCGAGGGTAGTGTCTATTACAGAAAGCGACCATGACTGTTATACATAGTTCTCTCCTCCCGAAACCCTGTCGAAATCAAAAGCAAGAAATGAGCTTGGCAGGCCATGCAATGCGAAGACAAGACAACCGCTGGCCCTTAAGGTAACAGAGTGTATGCCAAGAGAATGCAAGCGTAGCAGGGGGCGGCAGAAGGTTCGGTGGGCGGTTGATATTAGGAAGTTTGTGGGCAGAGTGGGTGAGGGAACAAACACGGGTTAATGACATCCTAGTCGAAATCAAGAGAAAGAAATGGGCTTGGGCAGGGCATGTGATCCGAAGGCAAGATAACCGCTGGTCTTTAAGGGTAACGGAGTGGGTTTTAAGAGAAAGTAAGCGTAGCAGGGGGCGGCAGAAGGTTAGGTGGGCGGATGAGATTAAGAAGTTTGCAGGCAAAGGGTGGATGCAGCTGGCAAAGGATAGGGTTAATTGGAGAGACATGGGAGAGGCCTTTGCCCTGCAGTGAGTGTAGTAAGGCTGATGATGATGATGATGATGATGATGATGATGAATGTTAATTGGGGAAACATGGAAGCGGCCTTTGCTCTTAAGTAGGCATAGTCAGTCTGATGATAATGATGAAACCCTGTCAGCCTCACCGAAATAATTGGCGCGAAGCATAGCAGTTCCTCGTTGTTGGGACCGGCGGAAGCACCAAGCAAAGGAATTCGGTGCGCGCCCGTGGGTTACCACACAACACTACTGCACTAAAGTGATCCCGTTTCTCAGGTCTATAACACTGGCAGCTCGGCCGGTGGCGATGGTATACCCGGCAGGACCATCCAAGAGAAGCAGCGTCTGCCAGTTCTCCCAGGTGCTGAGGTTCTACAGACCCCGCAAGAGAAGAGGCGCCGGGGGAGAGAGATATGAAAGAAAGAGGAAGGAAGAGGTTCTGGGCATAGGGTGCAGGGGTAGTGGAGGGGAAAGAGGGATGACAGAGAGGCTAAGGTAAGCGTTGAGGGGAGAGTTTGTCTCTGTAGTTCGCGCCAGAGTGTTCCGTGCTTCTTATATAGGGAGCGGTGGGGCGGGAATTGAGCTGGCGCGAGCCTCTATAGCCCTGCTTCAGTTCGCTTAACGAGTCTATGCCCTCCTCCATGAATCCCCGATCCGAGGCCACTTGAGCTTGATTTGAAGAACCTCGGACTGTAAAGTTGGCGGCAATTGCAGTTTTACAGATAGTTAAAATGTACCTGGTCTGCGCGGGTGATATCAGTTGCAATGACGGCTTCCTCTTCAGGCTCTGAGGAGGTGTGGTTGGGAGATGTAGATCGAAGAGAGCAGGTTAAGACGGCTACAGTCGCTTTATCACCCCTGCAGGCAGCATCCGCCCACACGGCGATTGACTGGGAGCCGCACTTTCGGTGGAGTGACTTCGCAAGGGCTCTGCGGCGGTCCTCTTGGACGGACTGGTGTATGTTTCTCGGCAGCGTCTTGATAAGCAGCGCTTTGTGAAGGGGTAGAGGCATGTGGAGGAGGGTATGCCGTTAGTCGGTATTCTGATTCTGAAGGAGTCTCAGATATAGCGATTTGTGGAGGTTCGTGTGAGGCTGATGTATTCAGCCATTGTTGGGGCCCCACGAGTTCCCCGTCCGTGTTGTGGAGGCGAAGGCATAATATCCTTTCTGCGGGTGTGCTTAGAGGAAGATGCAGTGCGACCGTGAATGCCTTGCAGATCAAGGCATCCAAAGCATTTATGCCGTGCTTGGATAGTTGTAGGTATGGGGTAGTGTAGAGCACACGGCTGAGGAAAAAGGCATGGATGAGGTGGCAGAGGTCGCCCTCCTTCATGCCCCTATGGTGGCTCGAATCTCTTCGGATTATGTGCGATATCACCCCTGCAGCCTGTTTCAGTTTCTTGAGAATGGTGGTATTTTTGCAATCGTTATGGATATGCGGAAACCAATGCGCGGATGTTGTCAACCTCCCCTAACGGGTGCCTATTCAATTCAATGGCAACGGGATGCGGCGGTTCTCAGGCCGGATGAGGAGCTGTTCGGACTTCGATGGGGAGCAGGTCAGTTCGATGTTCGTGCGTAATTCTTAGTGTTAGTGGCTGCTTCCTGCACCCATCAGGAGCCGGTCCTTCCCCCTTTCTGTTTACTATCACGCTCATCCTACTCGCCCGAAGGTTGGCAACTATCCCCACATGGCGCACACTATTTATACCGATGACATCACGCTGTGGACTACCCACTGCAGTGGCGGCAGCACAGGTAACGCCTTACAGCAAAGTGGAATCTCCTCTTCCTTGTTGTAAAGTTACTTTGCCAGTAGCGCACAAGTGGTCATGAGGTGCTTTTCCCGTGATCACCGCGTGCATTCTACGAAGCCGTTAACGTGCAGTTAAAGCAGAAAACGTACACTAAAAAGAACAGCGACAAACAAACGTGAGCAAACATGCATGCAGCCCGCACCGATGTGTCTTCACTCGCTTCTTTGCTGGACGTCTTTGGAACATCTCGTCCTCGTCACGCATCGTGCCGCTCAACTGCAGCGTTTCACTCCCTTCTCCTAGGCCGAGGAAAAGGACAAAAAGATCTTCACTTTTCGACGTCGGCTACGTCGCCATTCCTGCAGTTCACAGCATTTGTTTTCAAACAAACCCATTCAAACGGCGCCCTGTGAGACAGAGAGGGGGAGGGGAAGTGGACGAGCAGCCCTCCCAAAATAGCAAAAGAACGAACAGAGCGAACAGTGTACGGTTGTTGGATGCTTTATGACCATCTGCCCTATGGTCCTCCACCTTGACTGTTGTAGCCTAATGGTTTGTATAGGCGCGCACCTTAGCGCAGTGAGCCCTCAAAACATATAACTGTCCTACGTAACCTGTTAATTTTGTCTTTTAGCTGCGTGCAACTCCCGCTGATAGCCACCTATAGCCCATTGATAGCCAGTGTATATAGAAGAACACTAACCGTCGGGGGCTAAAATCTTAGTTTGCAAAGAGAATTCGGTGTCCTGTTCGTTTTTTTTTCGGTTTAAACCTAAAGGTCGAACACCCGCTAATCGCATTTTTTCAGCTAGTGAACCACCAAACGTTATATTATCTGTTGACTGCGCTACAGTGATTTCCTTACGTGATGACAACGGGGCATAGTTGTGGCAGCCCACTTGAATACGAGCTTTAAGTTTGTTCTGCAACTATCGGCCTGTTTCTCTTATCAACCAACATTCACAATCTTTTCTGCGAAAAAACGATGCCCTGAGCAAAGCAGTCATAAGTGGATCTCAAGGGTGAAGTTAGGAAAGATTTAAACCCTTTAAGCAGTTTTTGTCAACCCTGATAAATTGTACATGTAACTCTAACGAACAGAAATATATTTAATAGGGCGAATTCGATGAAAACACAACGTCTCAGAAGCGCGAAAAACGATCGGGTGTACTATCGTCCTCAGCTGCTCTCTCGCGAATTAACAAGATATCTGTTGCAGTGAAGCGCAAGCCGAGTGCCGTTCGCAAATTGACCATTCTAAAATGTGTCATGGGATTAATGCAGTGCAGAGAAGCCTTCACAGCGCTTTTGGGCGTAATCGGCAAGACGAGAACAAGATCTTATGAAAGCACCGATAATTAACTACCAAAATAATTCTGATCGAGCTTTGTTTTCAGCGGCACCCCATGAGAAACATGCAATGGCTTCTAGGTCTGGCACTTAAAAGTGTGCTTGGATCTTCGGTGGGTACTTGGTTCACGTTTCAGGCGTGCATAGATTAATACTAAAAAAGAGGAAGGCCGGTGGCACAAAGTGTAGCCATAGCCTCCATTTCAAAATAATATTTCATTAATAAAATAATTGTGGGAAGCTTTGCCGTAAGGCTACGTCGTTTCGATCATCCTTTGCGATTGAGCTACCATTCACTAAAACAATGTGGCACAGAACGCAGTTCCCGGTAGGAGAAGTTTGGTTTGGTTTATGAGGGTTTAAGGTCTCAAAGCTACTCAGGCTATGAGAGACGCCGTAGTGAATGGCTCCGGGAATTTGGACCACCAGGGGTTCTTTAACGTGCACGGACATCGCACAATACACGGGCCTCCAGAATTTCGCCTTCATCGAAATTCGACCGCCACGGCCGGGATCGAACCCGCGTCTTTCGGGCCAGCAGCCGAGCGCTATAACCACGCGGCCACCACGGCGGCGGTAGGCGAAGTGAAACAATGAAGTTTGAGAGCGAATGTAAAAGGCTTGACAGCATCAAGGGCTGTATATAGCCTGTTAATGCGTGCTTTAAGCTAGCTGCGAAGAACACAATATTATCTTCGTTGCAGAGACAGCGTTATATGTTTATACCTGCTAACGTCATGTCCATTACATGATCGAATGTTGCAGCTGTGGAGCAAATACCAGCTTTTATTACCAGGGCATCGGTTTCTGATTTTATTAGGTTAACATGCGATTGCAGAGACTCAGAGGAAGCTCGGAACCTTGACAACATAGAGCAAAGTAAACAACGCTATAGGAGGAAGCCTCGGTCTCTTGGCGAGTGTTTTGACAATAGAACTGGGAGCATCGCAATTGAGCCATCGGGTAAATTTCTCTCAATTTAACACTTTACTTATTAATGAGATCAGCGTTAAGCGTATTTTATTCTTAAAAAGCACAGTTTTCAAGACATGACTGAGTATGTTTCGGCTTGAAGAACGTAGGAATACCTCGCTGAAAGAAAATAGTGTTTAAGTTGGTTTGAATTCCATGCAAGGTACTGTGTCAGAGTACATATACGAGGGGCTCGTTCTATGCAGTCCAGGCTATTGACAGGTAACGGATATATAGATACAAAACAAGATGACCATTTCTGTATTTCATCACAGAAATTCTTGTACTGCCAAACGCGGGGAGAAATTGGGGGCGTGTGGTTCCATGAAAAATATTGAAGTGCCTAATATTAGAAGACTGCTTCAAATCGTTGAGAATTAGAAGTAAAGCTCCAATTAGAGTTTCCTTAAACGACGGAAAATCCTCCCTTCCATTCGCATCAAAGCCCTTCATTAGCTTAAACATACCACACATCGTAAATGTGCAGTTATTTAAGGACAGTGGGGCTTGTGGTAATATCTTATTTTTCCTTTTTGTACGGGCCACATTTTCTACAAAAAGCTAAATATATGTCCTTGTGCAATTATTTTTAGAGAGCTCAAGTACCTGCTCGATGCATATACAACGGATGACTTCAAAACTTATGTTCGTGCAATGAAATTCGATGGCGAAGGTAAGATTTCTTTTATTATCAGCAAAAATTTTCGGCGACTACCCTGGCTAAAAAAATCTACTCGTGATATAAATTACCAGATCGCCTTATTGCACCAAATTAAAAACCTACTCAAGAATTACATAGCAACAACGTTTCATGAACAATGCATTTTAGAAAAGAAAGGCGAAAATTTCTTGAAAATTGTTCTAAGGAGTCACAAGTTAGACTGAAGATATGAAAAATCTATGTGCAGAGTTGGAACTAACTTTTGCCGCTTGAATAAGTTAAATTGCTTAAACAAATTGTCGATAAGAAAACTAATGCATTGATCACTTTTTAATTCTGAGTTATTCATGTGTATTCATAAAATCTTGGCAGAAAATTTTTAAAAATTACTAGAATACCACTTGCAGAAAACTTATATCATGATAATCAGCTTTTTCTGTATCGTAAAGCATTTGTTTCGGCTCATGTGTAGCTCCCATTTTATGCGGCATAATTTTATCTCCAATTGACCGCCTTCTAGCATAGACTTTTCAAGGGGGCTAGGTTTGAAAGTCTAAAGATATGTTGATGACTTTTAATTTTTTTAAGGCCAGGGAATTTCCCAACTCTACACCTTACTGTTTCATTGGTTTTAAGTACTTTTATCTAATGGGGAAAGGCTTAGTTTTTGCCCTTGAATTACCAGAAAGTCAGCTGCCGCGTTTTTTAGACCTTAAGCTTATGTTCTGCCGAGACCATCTTTGCTTGATGTACTCGCCCCGAGCCAAAAAATAGTTGCTCAGCTATTATTCGGCTCATTACAAGGTGGGAAAACGAGCTATTGCCTCGCATTGCCTGGATGCTGCGCTTCTAAAATCTTCTCCCCATAAGATGCAACAGTGTTTGAATGATCAGATTTCGCGACATTTAACAGCAGGCTTCTCTGGCCCGGTCATTTCATCTGTCGCTGAAACCTTCATGCAGAAATATAAAGTCGCCCACAAAATATCCTAACCCCTTCTTTAAAGCCGGTGGTGGTCCCTTATGTACACCAACTCTCACGCAACCTAAACAAAGTGGCTAGGAGGCACCATGTGCCCTTGTTGTTCTCAGCACCCAACAATCTGTCTAAGCTATGCCCTCGCATCACTGGTGCCACCGCGGCTGCAACGAGAAAAATAGGATCGCCTACGTTTAATGCAATAGGTGTGGTTTACTGCATCCCCTGTCAACTGGGGCTTCATACATTGGCCAAACTGGCCCCTGTATTAATGCCCGGGTACAGCAGCATGCAGAAAACTTTGGAAATAAAGACACCAATGCGAATTTTGTGCGGCAGCGTGATTCGTGTGGCATTATGTGTAGGGCAATATTAGAGAATCAGAATTAGTCTTTATTTGTTAGTATGTTACTTATGTACGGTATATCATACAGAAGGTGGTCTCGAAGTCAGACTAAAATAGGACCTCTTAATGAAATACATCGTGTAAAACATTTAACAGTTGCGACAGATCAGATGAATATGAGGAATTGAATATATAAATAGGGGTACAACTTAAAACAGACACATGGGAGACAAATCAACACTATTAAAAAGCTCTTACAAAAGACCACCGAAACATACTGAATTATATATCATACTGAATTATAACGAAGGCTAGGAGGCAGTGCAAAACGCATGCGAGAAGAAAAGGAAACGAATTATTCACAATCAGGGTTCTTCGCTAAGAATTGCTCGTTTAAAGTTTGCTTTAAAGATTAAGATTGAATGAGCATTTTAGTTCTAATGGTATTGTTGTCCGGACAGCAACGAGATAAAAAATGAATTGGCTGTTTCCAGTAATTGATGCGTAATTTAGGCAGCGCAGTATTGTTATTGCGTGCAAACAAGGTTATGTTTTCGTTTGCAAGATAACACTGTGATATGAGAGGAAGATAGATTATATTGTTGACAAGCTTGTACATGAGAATGCCAAGAGGATTTCTGACAAGCTGCGATAAGTATAGGATGTTATGATCATGAAGAATAAATGCTGCATCGACATAATAAGAACTGTAGGTAAGTATACGAATGGGTTGGTTTTGAATTTTCTGGAATCATTTTAGATGAGTGGCATACGTGGTTCTCCAGCATACTATAGAGTAAGTGATGTGTAGGTGTATAATTGCGTAATATGAGGATATTAAGGTGTGGTTAGAAAAGTATGGTCGGGCTTTATTAAGGATTCTCAAACCGAATGACATTTCCTTCTTTATATTGGTTATGTGTTTATGAAACTTTAGATTATTGTCCAAATACACTCCCAGAAATAATTCGAAGTCGCTAGCTGCTATGAGATGCTGACCAATTGAGAGAGGAGGAATGGAAAGTGACGCGTTGAAGCGAGTTGAAAACAACAAACTTCTTTTTGCTAGAATTGATGATCAAACTCTGTTGGGTGCACTAAGATAGGAGGTTGTCCAGGTCATAATTAAGGTTTGATACGAGATAATTAACGATTGAGTCTGAGTTATAAATTGTGGTTTCGTCAGCATATATTATGCTGTTGGAGGAACAGAGGCACTTTGTTAACGTATTAGTGTAAATTAAAAATTAGAGGGGCCCAGAGTAGAACCTTGTGGTATGTCTAAGCTCGTAAACACATCAAAGTAGAAATCTGAAATAGTGACAGTGTGTGGTATATTTGCAAGTAATTTTGTAGCAAATAACGGGGAGCAGGCAATGCCAATTTTCTTCTAGCCTAGTGAACAAAATTTGATGATTAATGGTGTCAAAAGCTATCGACAAGTCAATAAACAAGGCACCTGCAAATTTTCCTCCATCGATGGCAATTCTTAATTTGTCTGTACTAGTTTTAAGAGCAAATTGAGTAGAATACCCAGAACGAAAATGATACTGACATGGCGATAATATATTAAATTCATCGCAATATTTAACGAGACGATTGCCAATTAGTTTTTCATTACTTTGTTGAGACAAGGAAGAATGCAAATTTTACGATAATTTGTCAATAAAGGACTATCACCCTTCTTAAAGACAGGAATATTCTTTCCACGCTTTAGCTGATGTCGCAAATACCAGATTTAAACATCACGTTCAAAATATGTGATCGGGGGGACGCCACAAACAAGATGTGCAATCATTTTTATATGAACAGGGTATATGCTATCAAGGCCAGCACTTGTAATTTCAAATTATGATTTGTATCAATTATTTCCTGTGGTCTGGTTGGAAAGAGAAAAAGAGGGCGGAGGCGACTGGATAACGGGGGTTGGAGAGCTTCCTCGGGAAGCTTGTTGCTGTCATTAAAAAACAATTAAAAGCAGTTGCCACTTCTTTTGGGTTGCTGTACTCGATACCGTTATGTTTGATCAAAGGTATTGCTTTGCGCTTATCGTTTCTTCCTCAGAATAAAAAAAAACTATTTCCCAATTTTTTGCATATTGTTTCCACACTCATGAAATTTATGTTCATAATAGGTCGTTTTTGCTGTTTTTAATGCAGACAAGGTATTCTTATATTTCTTGTAACGAGCAAAAAGTTTCAGGTTGACGGGCTGCCTTTTTGTTGCTTTTGTACAGAGTTTCCTTTTTGCGCATTGCTTTAAGATGGCTCTCTGTGAGCCACGGGTTCATTGGTGAAGCTAGTTTATTTTTACACTTTCTTATTTCTGAGCGGGAATGAAGCAATGTGGTCAGAAGTGATAAAAACTGCGAATAAGCTTCTTGAGGATCATGAAATAACATAATCGACTGCCAGTCAGCCTCAGATACTGCAGTCAAGTAATTTTATTTATTCAAGACAATCTTACTGTATATCGTTCTGCTATGGTTTTGAGTGGCACTGGGAAAGCGCATGAATATCGGTAAATGATCTGTGGTGTCTATTTCAAGTACGCCAGCTTCTGGAAAGGATAATAAATTTGCCAAAGCGTGATGAATGAGTGTGTTACTACAAGAAATGATGCATCGAGTTGGAACCGTAATAAAGACCACGATTCATGGCAAGAGCGGTAATGACAAGGCTAGGCTCGTTCTAGTGTCTTAGGATATCAAAATTTTGCCCGAGCGTTGTGTGAGTGATACCTCTGTGCACGTGTACTCTGCTTATTTTGCTTTTTTAGATTCATTTTTATTAACTTGTCTGTGTGACTGATTTGCAGCTTTTCTTCCGTCTGTAAGACAACTTGATTAAACATTTGATAGTAGCGCCACTGAACGTTTATTTGTGTCCTGTCCCTTGTCCCTATTTTTGCGCTGCCTTCTCCCCATAATGTGTACATTTTTGTAGGGTACAATTACTCTTCGGAACTAAACAAAGCATTTGGTCTCTGAAAAAAGTGCTCAATTGTTTTGAAAATTACCATAGTGAATTTCAATAACGGCAAACCCCTGCCTTGTTTTTTGAAATAAGATATCAAAAAACCTTAACAGTTGTATTTCTATAAATTACTTCGTATAATATAGTAATAAAAATTTACACCAGCCATCGAGGCAACTATGTTTATTACCCATTGGACAGAAAAAAGGCCCGTGCCAAAAACTCGAACAAATTATAGGAAATAAAAATGAATATGCAGAACAAACTTGATATTGAACAAAATAAAAGAGCACATTCATTTTCTGACCACATTAGATTCCATTTAAAACCAGAATAGAAGTGCTCTCCTCAGAACAGGGATTCAATTCTTTCATTTCGGCATTTATTTCTTCATTACTTTGTCAAACTACTTGCTCAGCACCTTGTTTTAGAATGTATTACATACATAGGGGTTTTTTTCTCTACTCTTCCCGCTTTTGTAAATCGATGTGGGACAAAAATTGTATTTACGTTTGAAACGGTGTTCAGGTCTTGTTTACTGCGGCGTCTCAAAAATCATCTATTGCACATTTAGATAAGAATCGCACCTTCTAGCCTCTTCCGCTGTTGCAGGCATTGTATGCCGGCTCAAAATAAGTATATAAATCAAACAAACATTTTACTTATGATATAGAGAATACATCCTTGTTAGACACGGACGAAAAAATCAGCTTTGAAAAAGAATCATATACAAGGAATTAGTACCTAGGTGATGTGGTGTTTGATGCTGCTTGCCGAGTATGCGGAAGACATACGCAAGAATTAAGAAAAATTTGCACTCTTCCTTTTAATACAATCCAGAAAGTTGCTTATATGTTACTAGCCTTCATACACATCCAGTTGGCAGAAGCGAACCAGACGTCATTATAATGGGGGCGTTCTTGATCCGCGACAGATGCGCCAGAAAAGCGGGTTCACTTAGCAGCTGGACACGGCAGGCTGCAACCATCTGCTTTTCTGCATAAAGTCGCTGCCCATGGCACACCCCTGAACCTGATCAGAATTGCAGTCTCAATATTCTGAGGGAAGAACTATTAACTAATCTGGCTGCGGTGCATGAAGTGCCGCTGGAACAGCACCCTGTCTAACACACAGCTACAGTGGCTCAACTGGTTTGCTTGCATTTCACGGTCGTATTTTAAAGTCGCAAGTTTCCATGTCATATCCCATGCGCTGCTCACCTGCAGCATCGGTGGCGGGCGGAAGCGTGTGACTTGGGCCATTAGTGCTTGTCTACGCCGCTTGTTGGTAGTGCTTTCGATGCTCTCGCCGCTCCGCGGTCTTGTGCGGACACGTAGCAGCTAAACTCATTGTAGGAAACTGTAGTTACTTTCGGTTTCAATTACATAGATACACCTGCATATTGGAGGAAGGCTCCTGCTTTGAAATAGATACTTCCTGTGCATGCACACTGCACGAGAGGCTGTGGCAGCAGCCGAATTGTTCGAGACATCTGGAAACGGAGCAGTTCTATTTCGAACCGCCGAAGTTAATACGTATTTTACGGCACTGTGTGCACTGAATGCTACTACTACTCGAAAGAAGGCAACAGTTCGGAAGAATAGCATTCGCAGTTGGTTGTGTCGTCTAAAACAAGTCAACTGCAAGTAGGAGCCAAATTAGCGCTTTTAGCGCCACATTAAAACACTAAAAAAAGAGAAATGCTGATGGTTCGTTCAATAAATTCGTTGCGAAACACCGACTGATCAGTGCGGCACGTACAGGCATTCGTGAGGAGCCTTAGCGCAACACCTTATATTAAAGGCGAAGAAAAACACAGACCGTAGAGAGGAGAACAGCACCTTCAAGGATTTTTTCTGCGTATTATTGGTCAACGGCGGTGCAGGAACAAATATGATACATCTGAAGTGGTCTCATGACGGCCTTCAGAACCCAGGTCAAGCTTGAATTGCTTTAGCAAAGCTATGCTGCTCCTAAAATTCACGTATCACTACTAATGATGGTCATCATCATCATCATCAGCCTGACTACACCCACCGCAGGGCAAAGGCCTCTCCCATGCCTCTCCAATTAATCCTGTCCCTTGCCAGCGACGCCCATCCTATGCCTGCGAACTTCTTAATCTCATCCGCCCACCTAACATATAGCTTTTACAGCTACTCACGGCAATGATGAATTAAACTGCACCGGTGAAAACCGGCACATGCCTGATGCTGGAAGTGTAGGCAGTGCTCCGGTATGCCGGAACCAATATGTCGACAGGTAGCGCTCTCAGACTCATGTTCTTACTTGGGGGCCACTGCTTCAGTGCTATCTACACACTTAGTCTGGCCGTCCTATGAATCAGCTTAGTAGCTGCAACTTTCCTGGAAGAAACATCCACATATACATGTGAAACTGCACTTCATGTGCTCTAAACTTGTGTGGAATAGCATTTCAAACGTTTTTAGTTTCCTACAGCTGCTGTCGCAACCTCTGAAGCATTATACCAGGTCTCTCATGAACCGAATGCAGAGGAATAATTCTGTAATGTTATGAAGCAAACAACTAAATGAGCAGTTGAATCTAAGGCACAAACATAACAACACTGCTAAACTTGTGCAGATTTTTTGACCTAAGAGTGTGTCAAATACAGTAGACTGTTTCATTTACCCAATGCAAAAACAACTTGAAACATTGATGATTTGCAGTCAAAATAACTATATTTAACCACTAACTGTATATTGCTTCCCGTCAGGACTGATACTTAATATTGTTAAGTGCACCTCCGCACAAGAAGACTGAAAGTATTGGAGACTCCCAAAAATCGCTTTCAATGGAGTTGTCGCTAACTTCTTCACCCCTTTTACTGCAAAATAAACAGGTGAACTGCGACACAGTCATAAGCAAATATTAAATCAGTGGCGCCGCACAAAACCTATTTACTCCGCTACTGCCCCAGCAAAGAGATGTCTCAACGAAAAACAAGAATTTTAGAAGTTTTATAGAAACAATACAGTAAACTTTTGAACGTCTTGCTTACACAGAATCAGTAAAAACGTTTCTAGACACTCCACCTCCTTCTTCGTTCTTCTTTCTTCTTTCACTCCCTCCTTTTTCCCTTCCCTTACGGCGCGGTTCAGGTGTCCAACGATATGTGAGACAGATACTGCGCCATTTATTTCACCAAAAACCAATTATTATTGTTATTAATAATATTATTACACACCACTGTACCCAAGACCCATACTGTACACTAGCAGAAGTACATTAGAAGGAACACTTGAGCCATTCTTGCATTTAGGATGATTTTACTCTTATACTAAACAATTTTGTTTCAGACGTTCTAAGAACAGGTGGGCAGTTTTGAGCATTTTACTTTCAGTGCTGAAAATCAGCACATACATAAATACAAATACAAACATAATTCGTATAGCTCGCAAAAGCCAAATTTCAACGGCTTTAATCCCCTGATAAATACTATTAGCCGTGCAGGATTTCGGCCAGCCTGAACATGGCACGCGAAACACAACTATTTTAGGGATCAAAGATATAATCAACATGTCCATTCAGACACTCATGTTATAACAACCTACAAATGTTGCATAAGTTAGAATAGGCGATGGCGGCACTTGCAGTTTGCTTTTCTACAAGTTAGCAAAAAAATGTAATGGAGCAGAACAGGAGCACGAATGAAATACCAGGATACTGTGTACGAGAATATGTATGATTTTACATTCTAAATATTTCACATGTTAAGCAGGAAATGAAGTGTACATCTCAAAGAGAGAAAGTTTTAACATGAAATGGCTGCCACTAATACACTTCGCCTAAGTTCTGTCTTCTGTACCCCTCGCATGAGACTTCTAATTTTCATGAAAAAAATTACTCCGTGAAGAAAAATTTCACAGCACGCCATACCTGTGAAGTAGGATACCAGCCAACCGGAATAATAATCATTAGTTCACCTGTGTGCGATAAGCATAATTTATGCCCGGGCTGGTTTTTACTTTAAAGCATTCATTAAAAAACAGCAGCACCACAAAAAATATTCAAATCATGAGAACGAACAGGTTTTTGGTGTCTTTTTGTCACTGGGCGGCTCATCTTCCAAACAGCTTAGTCCGCACAACTCGTTCAGCACAGTAAGGATAGGCAAAATTAAAACTGTCATTACCCTTCACATTATGGTTTATTTAATTATGCGGCGGTCTGCAGTGAGTGCTTCTCAATCTTCAGTGCTGTTTTTCGCATAAACCGAACAGGAGTTAAATATAATGAGGTCATTAATAGCAAAACGCCGCTGCAGTGCAACGCTGCGCCAGTAATTATTGCTAGGGAGAAAACCACAAGATCGACCGGCATGCATTTCCATCTGATGCTGGTGGTATCATTTGGTTGAAGGGCACATATCCAGAGCGGGGGATTGGCCAAAGTGCATTGCTGATACAAGCGCACACATGGGCAAGGAGTGGAGTAATTGTAAAGCCTTGGATTTGGATTAAAAATGTAGATATATAAAACGAAAATGCATAAGCTGTGAATTCATGTTCAAGCATAGGAGTCTACCTGATGCAATTATATAGCCACGAATAAAATCGCACACTGATTTCAAGACATGTCTCTTGGCGGTTGCCCCGAACGAGAGGAAGATCGGAATAGACAGAGGTAGCCCCGTCGAGTGAAACGGATCTCTAAGTAAGACCTACGGAGAGAATCGAAGCGCCGGCAATAGAAGAAAAAGTCATCTATTGACTCAATTTCGCTACGAGACTCAGAGACGATGGTCAGAGATTACCCTGGTCGACATAAATAGACATTTAGTCGCGTTATTCTGCAGCGCAAGAGGGTCATGGACACCTCACATTTCCTTGAAGCACATCCGCACACTCCAAGGAAATTCCAGGTGCTGAAACCCCACTGCAGCAAAGAGAGGCTCATGGCTAAAGTGGTTGAGGCGCTGGAGCTGTTGGAAGTGAGCTGCAGTCATGAAGACAGTATTAGGGACGAACTGGACAAAAGGTCCACCAAGGGCGGACTTTCCTAAAAAATCATCCCTCTCATTAGAAGCAATGCCACAGGACCCACGCAGCCAGTGAAGGCGTGTTTCTGTATTTGGTGGTGCGTTGTGCCAGCTATTGGACAGCTGAAGCACTGTATTCAACAAATCCAGCATCTGCAGTGCATTCTGTGAGGCTGGCATGTGCAACCTTGGAAGCAGCCCACGCATAGAATTCACGATTCGCTTCAGCACTGCAATCACTTGCTTGTCTGCGACTTGGGCCCGTTCCTGGCCTACTACCAGACCAGCTGTAAGCTCAACACACTGTGGGCGCGGTGATTAGTCTATCACTGAGGATATAGAGTGCTTCGGGAGCAATGACCAAGTCATCTACCGGTCCCAGTCTTGGACCGGAGTTGGGCCTTGTGGTTGATTAGCAAAATGCTCAAGACTCTGGGTGCACAATACCTGGTTGGTCACTGCGGGTGTATCCAGCTCAGGGAGGGATGGCCAAGTCCCGTCTGCGACAACTGTTCATGCCGCGCGAGTCATATGGATCCCATTCATTAAAGTATATACGGAGAGGGAGGAGAAGGTGCGGAAATTCTAGGACGATCCATTGCAATGCTCACTACACTTTTAGAAGGCTTCCGGCGAGGGTGGCGCCATCGTCGCACATTAGCGGTGACTTCTCTGTGCGTGGAATTGTCTTTTTCTATTTGCCTGAGTATCCCCTGTTCCATTTTCAGGCGAGGACAATCGTTTCAGGCAGCATCATGAGGGCCGCGGCAGTTGGCACACTTAAGGACTGTTGCCCGGCAAGCATCGCCGCTTTGTGGCTGAGTACACCTTGAGCACACGGTGGCGAAATTGCACGCGCTAGTCACGTGTCCTATCTTCATGCATTTTCGGCACTCAAGAGGCTTCGGGACGAAAGGCCTAACTACATGCCGAAAGTGTCCAACCTTCACGTGCTTTGGAATATAGTCCCCTTGGAAGGTCAACTTGATCCACTTTGCCCTCCCAAGGCGCTGACCCTGCAGTATGGCTGCACTGTCGGTAGCTCGTTTGATCAAAGTGGGCAGATCAGAGTCGCGGATGGCCACTGTAGATGTCGTAAATGACGCCTGCCGTAGTGCCACTGCCTAGAAGAACATGAAAATGAACGCTGATGCCGCCGAGCGTATTGATGGAGCTCAAACTTTGAATCGTGTTCCGGTCCGTGACATCCATGGCCACGACATTCTTAAAACGATTCACCCTCACACCTTTAATTGATACCGGAACGCGAGCCTCCAGGAATGCAGACGGGGCTTGCCCGATGATGGGGTTGAGATTGTCGGTGGAAGACACTGGCACAAGCAAGACATTATATGCCGGTGCTACTCACTTCGTATTGATCGTGCATGTACCCGACGACGACGATTTCTCACCTTTGCGCAGTTTTCGCTTGGCCTTCTTGCTCAGTAGCCTGATGAAGCCGTCATCATCCGAAGAGTCTTCACTGGCGACCAAAAAAAACTAGGGTGGCCTATCTGCTTGCCTTCAGATAGTGGTCCCAATGAACCGTTTACCTCAAGATTAGCCCCCTCTTCATCTTCAAAGGCATCATTGGCCTCCGGCAAAAGTACCGGCTCCAATTGCTTCGTGTTCACTTTAAGTGGAGCATCTCCAAGAATATGTATATTAGACGTGCTTTAGTTTTTGCTTATTAGACGGGCTCACTTCCACGTCCTCAGTGTGGTCCGATACACTTTGGAACTTGTGATAACGCCACTCGTATTTAGACAGAGAAGGCAGATCGGCATTTGATTCTGCTTTTTCTGCGGGAAAATGACGCGGTCAAAATGGTCGTATGCGTCTAGGTTTGTCGCCTGTGTGAAGGCGTCCGCAGTCGCCGAACCAGATCCCACATTTACCAGGACACCAGTCTTTACCAGGATGACACTTTCTATTGATGGAACAATGGGTAGGGCATAAGTATCACCACTGATTTTCTGTTTCGCTGCATGCTTCGGCTGATGTTCCTTCTTCCCCGCTTCTCCTGGACGCGACACGGGGCCAGTTTCTCTAAATTTGCTCCGTCTTTGATGTACTTCGTCATTCTGAAACGGCTCCGCCACCATAGCCGCCGCGTTTTCCCTCTGAACTGTGGCCTCCGGACGCATTACAACAGCAGCTTGATTCTATTTCTGAGCCTTTTAAGACACGCTACATTTCTCTGTAGCGCCCGGCCTCCTGCGCCTGGCGTCCCCGTTCCTTAACCGACCATCTTTTTCGCGTGACTGTTCGCGCGTCGAGTTGCGAGATGTGGAAATCGACAGTCTCGGCCTTCGTGTAGATACATCGTCCTTCGCGAGAGGAGCGTTGCTCTTCGGGCTGGGATTCGTTGGGCGCCGACAGAACGAGCTTGTCGCCTTCTCCAGCTTCACCCACCAAGACAGAACTCCTCCGGCACCTTCAAGCTGCTGACCCGGGGCCTGTGTCAGAAATGCGGAGCTCCCATGGAGGTCTCGTTGCCGCGGCCGTGGTACTCAGAGTTGTCGCCAGAGCGCTCAGCCGACGACAGGGTGAAATACCTATCTCAAGCGATGACGCTGCTCGGGTGCGGCCTCCAGCTAATCCGACTCTGATGTGCGGGTGTCCAGGGACTAACGGGCAGTCATTCGTCCAGGCGGCTGAGACTTTCTCAGCGCAACAGAATACTTTACTTTTCAGAGTGTTTTAAATACTAATGTTTAGCTGTAGTTTCACTTACCACGCGGCATTGCTTCTTCAGACCACTTTTGTCTTGGAAGTTCCCCTTCCTTCCAAACTTTGTTTCACTAGTCGAAAAGGCCGACACCTTAGTCGCCGTCTCCGATCTTCGACGGTGCCGCGAGGTGCCGCAGCGCTCGCGCAGAATGTCCACCATCACTGCATGCGGGCCAAGATTTTCGCGCGGCAGGTAGAGCAGCAGTTCTATCGCTGGCACGCGCAACTTTTCCGACCATTAGCTGGACTTTCTGTTGGTCGGATCAGCCGTTTCCCGCGGCGACTGCGTCAAGTTGGAACTGGTAGATATACCACGGGATAGTGCCGCCGAAGGCAGGCAAGCCAGTGAGCAAATCCACAGGCCTCGACAGAATAACCTGGACAGATGAGCCCGCGCAGCTTATTCAGTCCTCGGTTGCGGCCGCGGATGCGAAGTCGGCGGTGGCGTATGAAGGCCCAGGTAAGACATGGCTCACATCGGCCGGAACCAGGCCGCGGATCTGACGCCGGAGCGCACCAACCTATTTCTCAGTGTGCGCAGCCTACCAAGCGCCGAACAATTCCAGTCGCTGCGCTACCCGCTCGACGGCGTACTGCTCGCGAGAGAAGCCCATGCCCCCAGAAAGACAGGAACTATCCTACCGCTGCCGCCAAAAATGCTACGCAGAAAATCAAAAGAAACGGGGAAAGCCCTCGGCCGACGTCGATTTCAATCTCTTATCTCGTACTCGTGGGCTCTCTTGGTTCTTCGCCTTTTCTGAGGTACACTATTTGGTTACTACAACTACCCTACCACATCATCGCCCTGCTCGGCCCCGTGACCTCCTGTCAGGGGGATTTTATTTACTTATTTACTTCAGTTACCCACTCCGGTCATTAAAAAGGGCCACAAGCAGGCTTTTCACCGCATGAGGCTGATTTTAGGTTGCTTGACAGCGGAACGAATCACTGGCTCGTCAAAGCAACGGTATTGTCCAAGGCCCTTTTTTCGAAC